>QOCX01000002.1:1648585-1672241 GCA_005959815.1 Sarcophaga bullata
TCAATCACGGACTCTTGTCTAACAAGCCAATACACTACCTTTTAGACTAAGAAGACTTTGTTATTTAAGAGTAGTCTGCATAAAGCAAATATTCTTAATATTAAGACTTTATTTACATTTTTAACTTTGCAATGGCCTTCAAAATTATGTTTCTATGCATGTGAATCTGTTAATGTTTGTTTATGTGTAATAAAATGTTTACTTACAATCCAATTCATCGAAAAATTTTGCTTCTTTAGGTAAATCCTTTTGTATGGCCTGTTTTAGTTCCGGGTTAATGGCCTCATTATAAACGGAATTATAGTTAACGGAAGCATTTACCACAATACTAAATACCATTAGCACAGACAACAACCACACTAATATCACATTTCCATTTAAAAGAAACTTTACATAATGAGTAGTTCTAAGCATAGTGATTTAATTAATTTTTTTTTTTTGTAATTAATTTTATTTTATTTTATTTGTATAACAAAAAAGATACGTATTTCTTATTAATTTTTAAATGATTTTATATTTTTAATGACTATTTAAAACATATTTTCTTTTGAATTTATTTAATTATACACATAAACGTTAAATTTTTTTGTTTTTCTTTTTTTTTAACAATTTAAACAATTGTAACCTATTTTTTTGTTTGTGTGTGTGTGTGTTTTTATTTATTTATTATGACCGGTATTTTGAATTTATTTTTTTTTCTATTAATTTTATACACTTTGCATACACAAAATATTTGTAATAATTTTTGTTTGAAGTTTTACTTATCAAAAATGCAAAATACTTCTCGTATTCATCACTTAAAAATAAAAAAAAATAATCGCACTTTTGTAACCGTTTGGCTGGGCCAATGTTTCAGACCATTTAGACCGGGCACGTTTAAAAATCTTCGTAAAATTTTTGTCACATTTAGTTTCGGTAGCCTGGCGTTTGTTTCCGTTACTGTTACTGTTACTGTTACTGTTGCATTCCGTTTAATTGATCAGGTATGTGTTTTTGCGTCAAAATACCCAATAACACTATGACAGCCATACAAAATCATCCACTCTTTACTCAGCTCCAACAGAAAATCAGTTTTTTTTTTCTTCACAAAACATATGGGATCATCATATATGTACATAATAATACATATATATACGTACACATGCATACGTACATATCTCATATACAAGTAAGGTTTAATGTTTTGAAATTTTGTGCTTTTGTTGTAATTTTTGTTGTGTTTTTGTTATTGTTTTGGTTTAAAACTTGGCTTAAATACTCTTTTTTTTTACCCGTAATTAATAAGCATAAGTGTACGGGTGTGTACGTATGTGTGTCGTTAGCCTGTCTATAAAAGCAGTCAAACAAAGTCAAATGAAATCGAAAGTAAATAAAAATCAACAAATAAATGAGGAAAACAAAAACAAATAATACACGACACGAAAAAAAAATGAGAAAAAAAATTTATGAGATTGCATTGAAAACAAATCTTTGCGATTGTCGTAATATTATATGATAACTGCTGATAAAGTTGTACGAGGGTAGTTAAAGGCAATTTAGTAATGTATGGAAAATGTTTAATAATTTAAAAAATATTGAATCAATGACCACAATTTCTTTTAAAAACAAAATTTGAATTAAATTAATATCAAGCACAACATTATAGCTAACCAATCTGATAAAGCCAACCTCGTATATGTAACGTAATATAATAAATAAATTTTTATTGCCACTTTTAAAAAATTTACCTAAAAGTTTACCTTTTCTCTTTTTCTCTACGAGATTAAATCTTTATAAAAAAAAATTCAGTGAGACAGTGTCAAACAAAACTGAGAGTTCAAGCAAATTATGAAAAGACAAAAAGAGAGGGTTTTTTTCTATTTATGTTTACTTTTATTGGAGAGCAATAATAATAACTTTTCTTCTCCTTGTCTTTCTCTTTTAGCCTCATCGTTAGCCATTGACAGATTTGACTGGCATGCCTATAGGGAATTCCATTCGAAATTGAAGGTCAACCTAAGCAACATTGTATTGAAGATTAATTTTTTTCATATTCGTTTCGATTTTTCTAAGGTGAGTGATTGATTTTATAAAAAAATTAATTATAATTTGTTGTTATTTATTTATTCATTAAGTTTAAAGGGAATTTATTGTGACTCAGTGACAAGAAATATTTTTCGTTTTTTATTGTTTTCTTTTTAAATATTTTTTTCTGCAGCATTTCCTTTCAAAGTTTTGTTTTTATATGTTGATTTGCATCATTATGAGTGTAAAAACTTCAGTCACGACCGCTTATGTTTATTTTTTTAGCACATACACTTCATGCAATTTTATAAGAAGTATTTTTAAATTGAATTTATGGTTTGAAAACTAAAAGTCAAATCATGCTGTAAATGAGGTTATGTACTCCTTATACACTATATGTTCGGTAGACGTATTATATGCTATGGACCTTAGCACAGATAACTCGTCTGGACTGAATGATATACTACTGCCGCTATAAATCACTTTCAGAAGAATCATTCAAACTTAAACCAGGAAAAAAATTCGATAAACTAGCACTTAGAACGCAAACCGTCGATAAATCGACGCTTTATTACGGCGTCGCCGTATTCTAGTAGGTAGTGTGTTGGCTTATTAGACGAAAGGCCAGGGTTCGTATCCCCAGCTAGACATCAGAAACGAAATATGAAAACAAAAAATATTTCTTTGGCGACTTCCTCTCAGCAGATTTGTGGCAAAAACTCTGAGAGTAAATAAAATTGCCAAGAAAAGTTTCTCAAAAATATGTCGTTCGGAGTCGACTTTAAACTGTAGGTTCCGCCACCCATGTATAAAATTAACACACACAACATAAGTGGTGTGAGAAGCTAGACCGTAATCCTGACTGAAGGGTTGTAATGGCCAATTATGTATGTATTACGACGTCTAAATTGTAGAGCATTAGAATTGCGTTGTTTTTTTTCCGGTATCGGTCTGTGCAGACTTAATCTAAAATCCTTTCCAATTACTGAAGTCGTCATTGTCTCGTAGCTAGTATGTTGGCTTATTAGACGAGAGCCCCTGATTAAAATTCTAGTTAAGACATCTCATATAAAATATTTCACCGGCGACTTACTCTCAGCAGTCTTTTGTCAAAAGCTCTGAAAATATAAAACAAGAAAAGAACAATAATCGCGGTCATCCAATCGTAAGATTACGAATATTTTTCTTACACTCCATGGATTGTAATGCATTTAATACGTCAAATAGATTGAATTTGAGTAAAGTTTCGTTGTAACATCAAAAAAAAAAAAAGGAGACCAAAACGCATTTGCTTACATACCCCCATCCATTAATAAGCAATTAAACAAACAATATTTTCAAATAAAATCACAAAAAATTGTTTGATCTGTGGTCTATACTTGCACTGTCCACCCAATTTAGTGAATCTCATCAACAAACTAGAGAAGCTATAGAGAGAGCATCTCATTGTTAGCATCTCATTGTTTTGAAAACTAAAAACAATGCGACTGTAATTCCAATTCATGATGAAAAAAATCTGTCATAATAAGCTTAGAGTCTAAGTCGTTTATTGAATTGTGTGGCCTTGTGATGTATGGTCAGTAATAACCACTTGATTCGATGATCAAGAGTACTCGATGACAATGACAATTTCGTTACAAAGACAGATTAGTTGAGCAGTCATTAGGTGTGCATTCAATGGTTTTTATTTTGTTCATGAAATAGGTGTGAATAGTTTTCTTAAAGTGACAAAAAAAAAAAAAAAAAAAAGAAACATTTTTGTTTTTTTGTATATTTTTTTTTAACAAAATAAATAAACAAACAACAACAACAACAACAACAACATTATTATTATAACAACAATTATTATACATAATTTTCATTTTGTCTTGCCGCCATATAAAGCAAAAGACCTGGTCTTGCATAATACAATATGTACGTGCAAATACAGGTTCGTACTTTAACTTATACATGCGGGCCTATGTATCTACTTATGCTATTACAAACACTCTTCTTTCCAATATGTGTGCGTGTTTGTGTGTGCGTGTAACAAGTGTCAATGACTAATAATGGAGTTTTTTCTTTTTTTTTTATAGAAATTACTTTTTAAATTTCCGCTTGAAATTGTATTGACATCTTGTCAATCAGCCATCATTATTGAAAACTGGTTCGAATGTTGAAGACTGCAATTAAGTCAAGGTTGAATGTACATACGCATTAGGGAAGTGCATTTCAAATGATGACATCTTTTCATCATAGTATCTCTCACTTGTGATGAAATCTGTTTTTGTATATCTTTTAAAAAATTTTTTTTGTTTTTAACAAGAATTTCATTTTATATTGTGTCCTAAATTTCTTTTTATGTGACATAAAACTTGAAAAATTTTTCATAAAATTGCATAATTTCCTAAATGGCTGGCAACGCTCGGTAACTGATTTAATATGAGAGAGAGCAGACTGTTTTAAAGTTTAGACAGATAAAAATTATAGTAAATTTAAGTCTATAAATTATTATTTTATATTTATTTTTGTATATTTTCTCGTTTTATTATTATTATTATGATTATTGTAAATGTATTGTGTTGTTTATAGTACTTGTGAGTTTATTTGGTAAAATTGTCGTGTCTGTTAGTCACTGCCTATCGGCATATTAAAGCTCTATGTCTGCGTTGAATTCAAGTGGAAGCCGAAATTATTACAATAGAGTTGATTTTAAACCTTTTAAACAAATCAATTTCAGTTAAACAATTTATATTATCTTTTAACACGTTAAGAGGCGATGGGGCCTTTAATGGTTAAGTAATTTCTCTTACAATTGGAGCCTTATTTTCTAGATAAATGTGTGTTTGTAAAAAGCTCTCACATTTTCTTTCTATCAGAATTAATAAAATACGTCAGTGTAAACGGATTGAATACGAATGTCTCTTTACCAAGGCTTAGTGGTATTTTCCTGGTATTATCAAAGAAGTTAACGGCTAGGGAATACTAAAAATCAGTTGATAAAGGTTTCAAAATGGTCTCAATTATTCTGTATGTATATGACAGTGGAAAAATGTCTCTTCTTATCTTTTCTCCTACTTGTTTGTTTGGTCTTCAATGGGTTAATAGAAATTTATTTTTATTTTCAACAACTTAATGGCATAAAAAAAAACAAACGAGATCGTCAGAGAGTGAAAGAGAAAGAGAGAGAGAGAGAGAGAGAGAGAGAGAGAGAGAGAGAGAGAGAGAGAGAGTGTGTGTGTGTGTGAGAGAGAACTATAAAATTTATTACAAAAACAGTACGTAACAATAATAGTGAAATAAATACAAAATTTTATTATTGTTGTTGCAAGTCGTTGCTGCAGTGATTGTTATTATAAGTGCCCAGGTGATTGTGCCAGTTTCCCCATTTCTTCTTCTAAAATTGGCAGCATTTAAGGCCAAATGACATAATTTTTTTAAAGCATTTTTCTTTTTCTTGTTTTTTTTTTTTCTTTTTTTTTCTGTATTTCTTTTGTAGTTTAATTAAGTTTAAGCAAAGAAGTGCTTTGTTTTAACACGTACGACGCTTTGTTGACGCTCTTTAGACCTCTTTTATTACTGACTGTTGACATAATGGCAATAGGCTGGTGCTTAACAAAAAGAGCAACACTTAACACGTTTATTTTTATTTTTAATTCGTATTATTTTTTTTTTTTGCTTTTCTGACAATTTTCTTTGATTATGGCTCTTGTTGCGTTATTTACAAGATCAATTATGGATAATTGCTTGCAAAGTGGTGGGTGGAATGGATTGAGTGTAGTTTTTTTCTTTTTTCTTCTGTATTTTGGATTACAAAATGTGTTAAAATGTAAATAAATAGAAAGAAAAAAATTAAATAAAATATCGTTTGCCAATATTTAACAATTTAGGTAGCGTAATAATAATAAATTTCAAGGTTATTTATTTAAATAATTATCGAAGAACTTTATTTGGGTCAAATTGTTGTTGAATTGTGGTAAAAACGAATAAAAATAATAAATTTTACAATTTATTATAGAAACTGTTTCTTAATCTCTGTCTTTAGCTATTTTCATCTTAAAAATTAAGAATACGTTGAATAGTTTTCCTTTTTTTTTTCTTTCCTTTTTTATAAAAACAAAATTAAATTTAAATTGCATTACGTATTAAAATCTCTTGTATCCATTTGGTAGTTTTCTGGACATTATGGTAGATGCCCGGTTGATGATCGACACCACAACCAAAACCGGCACTGGTAATGCCAACTAAAACATAACGACCTAAGTAGTGTTGCAATTAAGCAAAGAAATACCACAGGCCATCCATCATATGATAAGTAATTAAGGTTTCAAAGAACAAAGAGAGAAAAAAGGAAAAAGAAAAAAGGAAAATAATTAATAAAACAAATAATAATTGAGTACATGTGCCACTTACCACGTTCTTTAATAATAAGTGGTCCACCAGAATCACCTGTAATGTAAGAGAGATTGTATGGAATTTTATCTTAAAATTTTTTAAATGACTGCCTTAAAGTATGCTTTGAAGCTTTATAAACTTCATAAACCATTCACTTTTGAAATATTACCACTCACCCAGGCAGGCATCTTGATGTCCATCAGAATGGCCAGCACAAAACATTTCATTAAAGAGTTCCACATCGATTTGTTTACTCTCATGCCAGCGTAAACATTCCAGGGAGGCTTAAAGTGTAATGAAAAGAAAAAAATTTGTTTTCAAATTGTAAAAACAGTATTAAAGACACTGTCAATTATTAGAAGTTTTAAGTTTACATTGTGTTGTAACTAAATTCAAACAAGCCAAGCATAAAAGCACCGTTCATTCATGTGAAAAAATTTGTTTGAAAACCCTAAAGTTAAAAGTATTTTGATGCCGATCTCTGAAGAATATTGATCCTATTTTTATACAAAGATTTTAATTGTAAGATACTAGGACTCTGTGACAACAAATTTACGATTCCGTTAACCCTAAAAGGCTAAAGCCCTTATACCCCATATAAAATCTGCGCCATATACAATATTGCTTTATTACAACCCCCTCTGGTATCAGGCAGAGGCCACAGGGCGTCCTCTTTTTCTCTCCAATAACTTCAAATTCTTTGGTTGTACACATGTCGCCCAACTACAGTAAAAATCGTTGACAATTTATTTTCTTCCAATTTAAGAGTTGCATGAAAAATAAATTTTTTTTACTTACTTATTATAGGCACACTGGCTACCTTGCAACATATTCGTACCGGTCTGGCCTAAACTAGCTTCAGTTTTGCCCCAACCGGCAACAATACCTTTACGTCCTAACAAACGTATGGGATACAATGGCAGACAAATGGGTAGAATATGTTCGCTGCAATGAAAAAATCGATTAAAAAAAATTCTACAATTTTCCAAGCATTAATGGAGGCCCACCTGAAACCTGTTGGCTTTGCCAATTTCAATAAAGCCAAATCATAACGATCCGGTTGGGTCATACGAAACTCAAATAGTGGATGTATTATCTTTTGTATGACATTGTGTTTCTCCACCGGTAAAGGTTCTTGAGTTTGACCCAAATTTTGTGTATCCAATTCACCTAAAAAAACGGAAATATCTTGAAGACGTGCCTGTTGTACACAATGTGCCGCAGTGGCCACCATATTTTTAGAGACCAAAACACCACCGCATTGATACTCGGCTATGCGTATATGTGCCTGCCAAGGATATTCAGCAAAGTTGGCTGGCCGACCGCCTATAATACGTTTCTGTAAAGTACGCTGGTAGTTGCGCGCCAAACCACATTCAGGCTGGAATGTTTTAAGAAGAACAATTCAAACTTTTTACTCTACTTTCATAAATTTGTGTCTATAACTGTACTAACCTTTAACAAAAGATCATTATCATCTCTACGCCTTAGAAATACTCTTTTGGGCAATGCGGTAACCTTTTTGTTATATTCCATCAATGCAGTTTCCACTAAATTAGCTGCGGGCGTTACTTCACCCTCAGCAGCTATGCAACAGGAAAATAACCATTTATTTGAGCCACACCCACGTGCATGTTTGCCTCCCTGCAGCCAACAGGAAAATGATAATTTACATGGCCATACACCACCTTGGTGAATACATTCTGATGGTACACCCAGTAAACTATTGAGTATATCTGCAAAGGAGAGGGATGAATGAAGAGTGTATTCAATTACTACTACAAATAAAACCATTGGATAACAGATTAGCAATAGAATCATACTTCCTTTAACTGATTGTGAGGCCAGGGCAATTATCGTTATGTAGAGTAGTCCAAAGATTAGAGTCACAGTATTCCATAAGTACATGTCGTTTGTGTTACTAAAATTGGGGTTACCGTTGTTGCAGCATTTCTCAAATTGTTTATTGCCTCTTGAACGGGAGACAATATTTTCGATTATTTTTCATAAAAATTTTGGTTGAAAGATATTGTGGTGTAACCTGTTAGAGGCCAAGCATAAAAAAATGCAAAAGGAATTTAATTATAAATAAGTTAATAAGGGAAAATATCTCTAATTTGTGGATATGTTTTAGACGAAATGCCCTTGTTTTAAAATATACGCGAAAAATTTCTTTTATTTTTTTAGAAATTAAAAAGCCTTCCTTCCAAGAACCTTAGTTCAATACCTTACTGGATGTTGAATTTTATTTTTAATGTTTTGTTTAATTATTTACTAATTAATTAATTATGTTTTTATGTTTTTAAAATTTCTTTTAAATCCACACGGTATTTTTGAGTTGGCAATGACACCATTGACTAGAATTTCTAACATAAAATGCTCCACTTTTCATACATCACTACCACCACCAACACAGAATCTCCGCGCTGATTGAGTGTATTTGTGCTCATGTATAAATAAATATAAATAAATATTTGTTTTTGTTGTTGTTGTTGTTTTTTTTAACGTTTTTTTACTTTGTAAGTTTTGATTTCATGTCGATGATTATTGCTGCAGAGCAGTTTCAATAAAAGAAATTGAAGCTGAAGCTGAAGCGTTCATATTTACGAAAGATTGTTTAGAATTGATTGCAGAAAACTAAAGAAAACTAAATAAAGTAGACAAGTGTAGAGTGTTTTGTTGCTCTATTTTTTTTTTTGTTTGCTTATAAAATTATTTACTTTTCTTTTAATTACACTGGAAAACATATATGCCGGCACAATATTTTTTCCAAATTATTTTTTTTTTATTTTTTTTGTTTATTTTTATTACACACAGAGACAGGAAACTCTATGAATTTCCTTAATAATTGATATATTTTGCTGTCAATAGCCTGTCACAATTTAATTGATTAAGTTTTCATATATTCATACACATTCATACACCCATACACGCACACATACACACACACACCCAGAAATAATCATGTTCTGCATTAGAGTTACTCATGTAAACCGGAGTTTCTCACGCTATACTTTCGTTCAATTAGAAAGAAATTCATTTAAAAAGTGTTAAAGAAAAATCCCATTTAAAAATTAATACGTTATTAATATTGTTCAAAACAAATTACACTGTGCTACAGCTAGCTATTCAGAGCTTTATGACAAGATTGCCTTCCTAAATTAAAGCAAAACAGTTTTTTCTTATTTTTTTTTTTCGAAATTTAAAATTTTAAATTTAACGTCTACATACGTTGGCCAACCAAATATAACTGATGTTTCGAAGAGTAAAAGTAACCAACATCAGCAACAGCAACAGTAACAGCATCAGCATCAGTATCAGCCTCGTCATTGACTAATGAGAACATTCATTCGTCCATGTTGTAAATGTTGGAAAAGCTACAACAGGTTCCAAGAAGTCTTTTATTTTTTCTTCTTCTTCTCGTATTTCATTTTCTATTTAATAAACGTATAAAAAAAATAGTAAAAAAATGCCTCTTAAGAATATAATCACTGTTTTTGTTGTTTTTTTTTCTCTTAAAAAAAAAAAAAAAACAAAAGAAAAATTTCTAGTTTCTTTCAAGCTTAAGTGCTGGTGGTGTTTAGCGGTCGTGTTTTTTTATGTTTTTTTTTTTTGAGATGTTTTGCTTGCATGTCATCTTTAATTGCCGGTCTCTGTCTCTGTACCAATTCCTCCTAAAAATTATTATTTTTTTTCTTTCGTTTTATTTATAATAAGCTTAGGTTATAATTAAACTACGGGTTAGTAAAACATTTCCAAAGTGATTAACCCTTTAAGGGTCGAAGGTTATAAAATTGTAACGCCTATAAACTGGGTTAATTTGCATGCATGATTAAAAACAATCTGTTTCTTGGAATTGAAACCATAACACTTTTACCGCGAACAAAAAGAAAACAACCATTAAGATTAAACCATTAAGAACCAACAAATTTTTTTTTGAGATATTATAACCCGTTCATGGATTAATGCTTAAAAATGGAAACTAAACATTGAGAAATAATTATTGATTGACTTAAAAAAAGAAAAACGCGCATTATATTAAGAATTATTATATGTTTTAGCTAATGCAACGAATTTTAACGCAATGCCTATCTAGAAGTATTGTGAACCAAACTCAAGCTAACATAGTGCCTTTGAAGCATCTTGATTAACAACATAGATAACCCCTGTGTGAAGGGAAGGAATTAATTCTCACATCAGCTTTCCTAGTTTCGTGATCGTAAGCCTGGAATACAATACACTCTTTACACTATAGATCCTTGCTCCAGCGTCAGCCTAAAGCTGGATTTATCCGAACATTTACTGAACGTGAAAATTCGTTTGTGGCATACGAAAATAATGCAAATGTTTACCGAAATTCAATTACGGTTTCCTATCCGTTCTCGTTGCTTTTCACATGCTAGTAAGTTCCGTTAAGTTCTACTGTAAATCTTCAAATTATCCGTAAATATTCCATGACAATAGTCTAGTAGTGGCATATTGATGTGAGGCCACGGTTCATACCACAGGTAGACTTTCCGAACGGAACGAAATATGAAAAAATATTTGTTCGGCGATTTTCCTGTCAGAAACTCGTATATAAAGCCACTCTTATATATGCAACAGTGTAAGAAGCTAGGTCATAATGCTGACTAAAATATTGTAAAGACCAATTATGTATCTTATGTATGTCAAGTAAACAGGCTATAGAAGACTCATATCCTGATCATATGTGTCGTAAAATCTAGGCTTATATAGGGACTTGATACATCTGTTCCAATCGGTTTTTTTCAGTGCTAGCGCCTTTAGCTCATTTCATGATTTGTTGCATAGAGATGCTCCATCACCATTAACCATCTCATCTGCATTAAGAGTGGCTTGGGCGTGGTGTTCTTCATACACTTTTGCTGATAGATTGTGAGAAGCTAGGACCTTTAGCTCATTTCATGATTTGTTGCATAGAGATGCTGCAGCATCCATCACCATTAACCATCTCATCTACATAAGTGTGGCTTGGGCGTGGTGTTCTTTATACACTTTTGCTGATAGATTGTAAGAAGCTAGGACTAGGTTTTAATGATATTTACTTTGAGCAGTTTGGTAGGTAGTGTTTTGGATTATTACAACTAAACCGGTGATTGGAACCCTAGGTCAGACATCATGAACAAAATAGAATATGAAAAAAATATTTGTGCGGCAACTTCCTCTCGCCAGTTTTCTGGCAGAAACTCTGAGAGTAAATAAAATTGCCATGGAAAGTTTTTTTTTATAAAATCTGTCGCTCAGAGTAGACATTAAACAGTAGGTCCCAGCACTCTTGGATAAAATTAACACATACAACATGAGTGATAGGAGCAGCTAGGTTGTAATCCTGGCTAAAGAGTTGTAATGACCAATTAAGTAAATAGTTAAATAGGCCTTCTTAACTCGCCAGAAGGATAAATAGGACAGCAATCATGTTATTTAGATTTCTAATGAATAGTAAAAGTAAGTAGGACAGAATTTTTGTAATATTTAAGATTAAAAGATTAAAAAGTATTAAAAAAAATTGATGAAATTTTCAAAAAACAAAATTTCTCGATTTTATTTAATTTATTTTCATATTTTTTTTGTTTTTGTTTATTACAATTAATTCGTTTTGTATTTATATAGTATTTTTTGTTTGTTTGTTTGTTTATATTTCTTTACGATACGATATTAAAATTAAAATAAATTACATTTTGAATAAATATATAAAAAAAAGACAGTAACAGCTAAGCAATGTTTAAATCCTGGGTTAATTCTAGTTTGTGTTTTGATTGAACGATACAATCAATCTTAAGGATTTTTTTAAAAAAAAATTTAGAAAAATATTTAAAAATTAAACTTTTCTCTTCTAAACAATAGAAATTGTTTAAATAAAATAACATTAATAAAGAGGTTAATAAATTATAAAAAGACTTATGAAGCTTAAAATTAAAAATAATTCTTTTTTTTAAATTAAATTTAAAAAAAATTTTAAAATAAATTTACATACGCATTCTAATATTAATGAGATGAAGAAAGTATTTGAAAACAAGAAAACGGAAAAAGAAGCATTGTAAGGACAGCACAGACGGATAGACAGAGTAATGACAAAAGTATGGAAACAAAAAATAAAAATTGAATTCCAAAGAAACATGCATGAATACTATTTACAACAGATTTGTCTTTGTATGTTTGTATATATGAATTGTGTTGGTCTTTTAAATACTGTTTGTTAAGCCAACAACATGTGAAATCCAGTCGACAGTATAGGGTACACGATGATAGATACCAGGTTGGCCACGTGAGGCACACGAGTAGCCCGCAGAAACAACGCCTGTAAACAAAAATTAAACATGAGTTATTAAGGATTTGCTTTTTTAATGATTTCAACAGCATATTTAAATACCTATTAAATACCAACGTCCGTTCTTTTCATGCATTAATGGACCGCCAGAATCGCCTTGACACGAATCTTTGCCACCATTACGATAACCGGCACACATCATTTCCGGGTATATGACAACATTTATGCCATTCTGTCTATGCCATCTTTCACAAATTCTAGAAAAATTAACAAAATTTCAAGTTAGTTTAATACCATGCAGGATAAAAGTTTTTATTATGAAATATTCTTTATTCAGCAAGATAAACAAGCAAGGAAAACGTTTTTGTTCAAAATTATTTCAATTTTCAAGATTTTCCTTTACTCGGCGGCCAGAATTATAAAAAAATTACTTTTTTTTAAGTGTTTGAGCATATACTGTGCTAGCTGAATTGTTATTTATCAAGTTGAATAGTTATTCAGCAAGCTGAATTTGTTATTTAGCAAGCTGAATTGTTATTCAGCATGATGAATTGTTATTTAGCAAGCTGAATTGTTATTCAGCATGATGAATTGTTATTAAGCAAGCTGAAATGTTACTCAGCAAGCTGAATTGTTACTCAACAAGCTGTATTGTTATTTAGCAAGCTGAATATCTGAATTGTATTGTTACTCAGGAAGTTGTATTGTTATTCAGCAAGCTGAAATGTTACTCAGCATGATAAATTGTTATTCAGGAAGCATTCAGAACAACAATTCAACTTACTGAATTAGAATTCAGCACGCTGAGTAATTATTAAGTATTTATCAAGCTGAATAGTTATTCAACCAGCTGAATTTGTTATTTAGCAAGCTGAATTATTATTCAGCAACCTGAATTGTTACTCAACAAACTGAATTGTTACTTAGAAAGCTAAATTGGTACTCAGCAAGCTGAATTCTAATTCAGTAAGTTGAATTGTTATTCTGAATTGTTACTCAGCGTGATAAATTGTTTTTCAGCAAGCTGAATTGCTATTTAACAAACCGATTTAAAACGAGAATACAGTTTAAGGACATTTTTAGCATTAAGTGATTACCTATTTTCAATAACTGGAACATCAACAGCCTGTAAAGTTTTGGGACGCAGTCTTGAACCGGGATTAAGAGCACCCCAACCAGCAGCCCAACCGAATTTACCTAAGAAATCTTCATTCTTTTCGGGCAAACAGATGGGAGCTTTAAAAAAAAATATTTTATTTAGACAAACAAAATATAAATCATTTTTAATATCATTTGTAGTACCTATATGGGGCATAAAGTGTACGGTTCTTTCCAATGTCAAGACGGAAACATCAAAACGATCTGCTTGAGGTGTAAACTTGAAATAGGGATGTACATCGATACGTCTTACACCAAATGTATACGCTGGTAAGGGTTCTACGGCTGAATTTATAACATAATCGCCGAGAGTAACATGAACTTGTCGAGGAGTAGCTCTGGCTACACAATGACCAGCGGTAACTACATGGCGTCGTGAAATCAAAGAGCCACCACATCTGTTTTAAACAAAAGAAATATTTTAATTGATTTTGAATGTTTCTTACAAAAAAAACCAGAACTTACCTTGAAGAACCAATTCTGATATAGGCCTGCCAGGGGAATGAACCAAAACCGGCATCATCACCACCCACTATACGTCTCTGAGCAGTTTGCTTAGCCAATGAAATGCCGCAACCTAGAAATCAAAAGTTTTTTAAACAAATTTCAACACACCATATTAATTAGCGTTTAATTTTTTAATATTTTTTTACTTAATTTTATTAAATTTTTTTTTATTGTTTTATTGTTGTTTTTAACAAACTTTAGTGCAAAATTAAAAGCTTTCTACATAACAATGCATAAATAAATAAATAAATAAAGAGCGGTGTTTAAACAAAAGCTTGCGAGCAATGAATAATGAAAGGGGATATAAAAAGAGAGAGAGAGAGAGAGATAGAGTTGTGATGATATTGATGATGATATTGATGATTTTACTGATGTAACAGTGTTTGTGTGGGAGATTTAAAATTTTAAAAAATTTATTTTTAAAAGATTAAAACGATTTGTGGCTGATCTTCCGCAGGAACACTATTTAAGTTTGTACGTTCAATTCAATTCATGTGGTTGGTTATGGTCACCTTTTTTTTATAAAGATTTCAATATGTTTTTCACCCCCTACACCTGATAAGCAAGCTTAAAAGAGGAGATGAATTAATTGAAAGATGTTTACCAATACAACTACTACCACTAACTACCACTACTACTACAACTACTACCACTACTACCTTTAACCGGAACCATTAGAAATATGTTTGATTTTCTTATTAAAATATTCACATTCAACATGCTTATCTAGAAACTACTCCAATTACAATATCCCAGAAGGAAGTTTATCAATAAAATTTTAACGTTTTTGTTGGGCAAATACATGCAATTTAAATCATGCAATAAATTATTAACAAAAGAAAAAAATGAAAAAAAAACCAAAGAAAATAAAATAAAAATAATCGTAAACAGCGTGCAAAATATTATAAAATTTTCCAATTTTGTATTGGAATGCCAAGAAATATTATAAAACATGCCATATATTGAAGGGGAGGAGGTTTTCCTTCTCTAACTAAACCACCACTAAACGCTTTTAATAAGAAATACCAGTCCATTAAATTGTTATCGTTGTTTTGGTCATAATATGAGAGATTAGCCGGGTTAGGTTTTGTCTCAGATAAAGTAATTCAAGACACATACATGCATACATACATACATACATAAATAGCTAAGGAATTTCTGTAGACACCTTCCTACCCTACACAGTTATTGTACGTAGTTCCCATAGAAATGTTTTTAATTTCATAAGTCGTGCAGTTTTTCTTTTTTGTTATCATTTCATAGTCATGTTTGGTATTGTTAACAGAAACAATAAAAAAAAGTAAGTTGCTGTTGTTGTTTTATTTTGGATTCTTTTTTTTTTGTTTTTTTTTGTGGTTTTTGGTCAAACACTCACTGGGATCATTTTTCACTGGTCCATAGTTCTTTTGCGGAAGATCAGTCAAATCGATTGTATGGCCCACATATTCGGAGGTACGCAAATTAGCCGATTTCGCTGTACGATGACAGCAGCCACGTAATAGTCCATTACAAGTGCCCTGCAATAGACCGCCAGTCACCCAGCAGCCTACAAAAAATTCACAAGTGCCACCGCGATGCTGGCATTCCAGTTCGCTTGTGATGTCAGCTGAATCGGTAAAAATACAAAAACATATAGAAAGAGAGAGAGAGAGAGAGAGAGAGAAAGAAGTAGAAAGAAAGAGTGGAAGTGGAAGCATAAAAAAGCAAGCAAGCAGTGCCTTATTGTCGTTCTATGTTGTTGTTTATGTTGTTGCGTTTATTATCAAAAAAAAAATCTCAAAACTTTGCAGTTGCCAGCTAGAAAACCTCAAGCGATTGCAATGAAATTGAAGGAAAAATTGGAACTCTAAAGCTACGATGTAATTCCTTGATATAATGGAAGGCCATTGTATCAATCAATAGAGACTGTAAGCCGGTATTCGTCGTGTTAGGAATTTTCCCATCTTTAAACGCAACCCTACTACCCTACTAAATCAGTAGCTTTAAATATAAACATAATAAGTGTGAAAAGGACAGATGGTGGTATTTGAATTTCGGGAGAAAACTTTAGGTGATGACTAAACTGAAGACCTCTAGTTACTATAAAAGTCTGAGAAACTATGATCGAACAGTGACTAACCATATGATTACTTGTATAATTGGTTATTACAAGCCTTTATTCAGGATTACAAAAGAGCTTATCACACCACACATCCAGTAGGCCCTGTTTAATGCAGACTCCGAACAATTTTATTAACTGTCGGAGAAATAGTTTTCAATAATTCGTTTTGTCCGAGATATCTGAGCCCAAAAACTATCCTATTTTAGTTGTTGTTGAACAACAGCTGAACATCTGCCATTTCTAAGTCTTTTTTTGTTTCTTTCTAACTTCTAATCCGTTGCCCTAACTTTAAGGTCTCTTAGAGTTCCTTACATCAACTCTGATAAAATCGAATTTATCCTTAACGAATCAGTATTCCTTCCTACAATTGAATTGTTTATTCATTACAATCGCTTAACATTTTCGACCCTGTGTTACAGAATACCCTCCAATCCATTTCTAACCTCAAACAAAGCTGTTGATTTCTTTACGGTGAAATGTTTACCACTCACTTCGTTTACTTTTTCTTATGATTTGAATCTTGTTGTTGTTGCTGTTGTTGTTGTTTAATGTTTTAATATGTTTTTAAATAAGCAGTAGTATGATTAGTTTTCTATGTTGGAATACGTAAGTATTTTACAAACTTCCCCTTAATATAAGGCCCCAATATACATACCTTTCTCTTTAAATGTACTGGCCGATTGGGCCACTGATGGTGTGCTACTATCCGATGAGCTGTCCAAGTCCTGTAAACTGAATTCATTGCGTACATCTTGAATGGAAGCTAATTCGTTGATGCCGAAATTTTGATCCCGGAAGACAACATTATCGTTGAAATAGACGCCAGTACCGGTGCTGCTTGGACCGGTAGTGCCCACATTGTCATTGACTGGGAAAACCACTCTTGGACTTCGGGAAGACTTGTATGGAAAGTAACGACTTTTACGTGAACTGGAGGGATCTGCAGGACCTATATATTCATTAAACGTTTTTTGTTGTTGTGTATAGGGTCTAGACAGAGTGCCGGTTCTGAATTCGGTATCACCAAAATATATGCCTCTTTGTGGCATTTGCGGCAAAGCTGTTATGGGTCCATTAATGTCACCAAATTTAGTAACTTCATCACGATATTGTTTACCTTGGGCAATTGCTGCATTTAGAGTATGTGGTATGGAACTGGAGCCTATACTAGAAAAGTCATATGAATACGAGGTGGGGGACACGTCTGGTTCGAATACCAATTGCCGTGTCAAGCGTTTATCCTTGTCATCATCACTGAAGGGACGCTCAAAGCCAGTAGACTCTGTAAAGATGGGATTATCTTCTCTATAGGCTTGTGGCTGGAATGGATTGGCAGGACTAAGACTATAGCTGGGAAAAGAGAAACCCACACGTCTACTGCTTTTCTCCTCACCATGATCATAACGATCAGTGGATGTTAGAGGACTAGGTATGTTAACATCACTGCGTTCAGTTTTCTCATTAAAGTTAGGAGTATCATCGCTAAGCTCCGGTAAAACAGGTTCTACTTTTGTACTTGGCGGCTTCAGGTCAGCCAATGAGCCATTAGTTTTGGGCTTCAATTGTAAAAGATAATTGGACTGATCTTGCTGCAGGGGTATATACATGTAATTGCGTTTACGGCCCACTCTACTAATGTTCACTGCATGTGCTGGCACCAATTGTCTAGGCACTGTAATCAAAGGGCTGGCTGGTAATTCTACGGCAGGTGCGGCAATTATTTCCACTTCAGCTGAGTCGGAACGCCGAAGGGCCTGTTGAGGTTGATTTATCACTGGCTTAAAAGCACGTCCATTACGATAGGCACCAAAGGTCTGTACTGCTGAGCCATCAGGCCTTATAAGCAAATTAGGAAAGTTGGCCACATCTTCTTTAGAGAAGCTTTGATATGGGGCATACAGGTTACGTGCTGTATTTGAACGTCCTTGGCCAGTGGCTGATGAGTGGTCAAGCCAAGGCGGATGATTGGGGGAACTGCCATAATTAGGCGTTGAAGTTTGCTGGACTGCTGTTGTGGCTGTAGCCGGATGCTGCTGTAATGTTGTGGCCAGCGAAGGTGTATGATTGCGTAGGTACAGGACATTAGTATCGATGACCTGGGCTTGTGTTAAGACCAGGAAACTGCTGAGACCTGTTATAAGAGACCAAAGACTGCATTGTTTGGTTGCTTGCATTTTACATGGAGCTTATTGGAAGCACGGTCTTGTGGTATTAATTTCAAATGGTTTTCTTATGAACAGAGTTGGATTTAAAGAAAAGAAAAGAGAAGAATTCAAGATAAGCTGAGGTGAAATGAAGATATAGAGGTGAAGGTGGTGGCGTGGTTAGACCGTTGCAAATGTTTTGCGTTTTGTTTTGTTTTTGTTGCTTCTCTATTTGACTTTCAATGTTTCAATTTACTGTCGTAAGATTTAAAAAATAAAAAAACGTTCATTGAACTGTTTGGATCGGATTGGATTGGATTGGATTGGATTTTATTGGATTGGATGGATGGATGGATGGTTGGTTGGCTGGCTGTTTGATTTTAATCGATAAATACTGTTTTCCTGTGCAACAGTTTAATTTTTTCCGAATACGTTGTCGTTGCTATGTTGCTTCAACTGCAGTCAAAATCAGCTTATTTGGTGTACCTGACACGGATATCTCGCAACTCTGCAGTTGCAACTTCTCCTGCACTTGGATCAGTTGTCGTTTGGCAATGTTAATGTGTTTTCGTTTCTTTTGTTGTTTAAGGAACTGAAGCTTCCATAAACACACACACACACACACATACACTTACACTCTTGTAATGTAAATTCCCGTGCTCACGGGATGAGCTTTAAATAAATTACAACAATTGTTGCTATAGCTGCTGCTGCCACTGTTGATGTTGCTGTTGCTGTTGCTTGGATGTAATTTAAAGCATTTAACGATCTATTAGAGAGCCGACTGCGGTTATTGGTCTTTATCGTGTTTTGCTTTTGTTGTTTTTTTTTTTGCACACAAACTTGTGCTACTGCTTCACTTGATATTGTAAATTGCAATTGCTGTTAAATGGGTGTTTTGTTTTGTTTATTATTATAATGTTGCTGTTGCTATTGCTATTGCTGCCAGTGCTACTAGTGCTGCTAGTGTTGCTGGTGTTGCTGGTATTACGTGAACGTATAAACAAGCGTCGTGTATTAATAGAGACGCCACATCTCTTTAAATTGTGTTGCACCGAAAGCCAGAGGAAAACGCTAAGCTGCAAAGAAAAACGAAACGAAACGAAACGCAACACAACACAGACGCACACACACAGGTATCGATAATTGACTTCCTTAATGCCTGCAGTCAATAATATTTGAAGTGGCCCCTGCAATAGAGATGTTGTAAAAAAGAAGAAGAAGAAGAAATAAATTAGTGATGATGGTAAATATTTGTATATTGTGTGTGTGTGTGTATGTTTAGTTTTTAGTTTTTAGTTTTGATTTTATTTTTTAATAATATTTTACAATCAGGAAATTTTGCTGTTGTTTTAACGCGTTTTTTGTGTATTTTTTTTTGTAAATATTTTTATTGTTGTTTTCGTTGTTGTTGTGTTTTCAGAAGAGGTGAACAAACAGATAATAATCAAACGTATTATAAACGATGTTGCATGACATGGTGGTAAGTCATGGTAAGGCATGCATGCAAGTTACACGGATAAATAGTTGCGTTTGTTAAGTGTTGATATGCTGCAGACATTCCTGTCTCTAACTATGTGTTACAATGTTTTTGTTGTTGTTGCTGTTGTTGCTATTGTTGCTGTTGTTGATTTGGCTGGTTCTGTTTTACACTTCAAGGCGGCAGTGACCGAATTAATGGTTATCCATTTAAAAGCGGAAGGACTTTAAAGACTTTGGTTTCATTTTAATTGCCATTTTTGTTCATGAAATATTTTCTTCTTTTTTTTTGAAAAAGATAATCGCTTTTCACCACAGCCTTTATGCATATAAAAATTTTATTATTGTGTGGTTTAACTTGAAATTAAATTTAATTGGTAAGAAAATTTTGCATATTCTGTTGAATCAAATCAAAGAGAGCTCAACATAAGCTGTGATTTTTTTTTTGTGATTTTTCTTAGAATATTCAATGGAAACTTTGTCCTTAACTAAACGTATTGGGGAGTCATTAGGAATTTATTTTTTTATATCTTGTTTATTTTTTTATTTGAGTAGAAGGGTGACAATGAGAGCTGTCATATGTGAAAAGTTGAATACGTGTTATGTTGAATAAAAATGCAGGAGGTTTTAAAAGAAATTGACACAATCTTTGGTAATAAACAAAATAAACTTTGAAGGAAATTGACTAAAAACTGGATCAATATAGCTTTGAACTTCAGGAACAATTTTAAAATTTAGCAGGCTTTAATTTGCTCTAAATAATCCAATTCCTGTACAGCAAAACGATAAAAGAAGTAAAGTATTAAGCAATGCACGTACATATTCAATTATAGTATACTTTGGCATATTTTGTTGATTCGTTTGTCTTTATATTTTAAAAAGATTTGCATTCCAATGAACTTGTTGTGTTTCTTTCAAATCTAGATTACAATCATCTGCGTTTTTTCTGTCTTTCTAAAAGCTTTTTTTTTATTTCATATTCATTTCTATTCAAATTTCATTTCATTTTAAATAAAATGCGATATACGTTGACTAATGTCATGTTTTTTTCTACGTCAATTTTTTTTTTCTTTTTTTTTTTGTACGATTTTCACTTTCATAATGAGTTCAGCACACTTTAAGAGGATGTTGTAATAAAAATCATTTAACCGCGAACAAATCACACTTATCAACGGAACAAATAAATAAATTCACTCAGGCAAACTCAGAAAAATCCGCATACACACACACACACACTCTCTGTGATATGTGGATATGATATACGGGATTATAATAAAAAAGAAAGAAAGAAGAAGCGAAACATCTTTTCTACCACGTGAAATGGAAAATAATTTCATGTTCCACACATAAAAAACAGAAAAAAAGAAAACCGCAACATTTCCTCTATGCGGGAGTCAAGTCCACAGACACACACACGCACACTCAGAAAAAAATACGTGAACAAAATGCATTGCAACCAACCTTAACAACAACAACAACAATTGTGGAATGATCAGTTTAGCGTTAAGCAAAAAGGAAAGAAGCACAAAAAAAAAAAACAAAAAAGGTTTTAAACTTGATTTTCCACAATGGCGCACTCATTTTTATTCATCCACAAATACATCCATGTAAAGAGTAAAATTGTTTGAGTGTGAGTGAGTGAGTGAGTGTTGAATCGAAGAGCATTTGTTTTGTTAATAAAACCGGTGTATGAGCATAACTTTCCAATCAACTGCTTTGCATTTATATGTTTGCCTGTGTGTTATGTGCATGTGTATCTGTGAGTATGAATGTGTGTATGTGTGGAAGAGAAAACCGGAAGTTTATGATTGTTAACAATAACAAAACTGACTTGGAGATTGAATGGCTGCACAAAAAAAAAAAAAAAAAAAAATAGGAAAATAAAAGAAAAAAGAAAAACAAACCAAAAGAAAAAGAAAAATGAAATGGAAATGGAAATGGAAATAAAGGAGACAGAAAATATTTTCAATTGCAATTGCTAAGCATTGCCTTTCTGCATTTCTTTCATTTCCATGCAAAACCATTTTTAATGCTTCAATTGATGTCTTTCAATTGCCAATAAAAATAAATTGAAAAAAAAAATTGAAAAAATTGATAAATTAAATAGAAAAACTTGTTAATTCCACTTGCAATTGCAATTGCTTTTGTTTTCTTTCCTTTTTTTCAGATTTTTTTTTTAATATTTCAAAGCAGTTCTTCAGGACATTTACTTTCTATTTAAGGAGAAATAATTTCAAATAATTTTTATTTTTCATTTTCAATTTGTTTGTTAAAAATTATGCAATTTATCAAGTTTAATAAATGAAATTACTTAAGTAAGGTTTATTTTTTTTTTTAGTTTCTTATGGGCTTTTGTTCAAAATTGTGTGATTTTTTTCAAATTATTAGATTTAATAAAGGTTTCCTGTGGTGGTGTTCTCATATTAAATTATTTCATAGGCTGCCTGACCACTTCAGTGTCTTCCTAGTAGAGGTCAATGCAATTTTAAAAGCTGCACAATGTTTGTTGAGTGGTAGGATTTTGCCTGAAAGTATCTTGATTTAGCCAGGCTGCAATTACAATGAACAATGAACGTTGTTTCTCGTTTTATGGTAACGTTCAATGACGTTGACAGCGGTAAGGTACGTGCCATGTTGCTAGACTCTGCTAGACATGTATGGACAAGAGAAGAACTGTCAATCTTCTATTCTTAAATCTTATGGCCCAGAATTGCACAATAGCTACTCTTAGGGGCCACTGTCCGTTTGGCATGTATGCCGAAAGGCTAGGCACTCGCCACCTAACTTAACCTAACCTTACTGTGGTCATGGTGCAATCATGGAATAAGTTTGTTTTAAAGATATAAGCAGACTTGCTTCTGTTTTACTTATACAGTACAATGGGCTATTTTATCTAACGGGCATTCTAGAAAGCATATCTACTTCTGCTGCAGTATTTGTCAAAATCTAATACGTCTGTCCTCATCCCTGCCAAGAATTTTAGTCGTATGCGTGAAAAAGTTATAAGAAAATAAAACGAAATTAATTTCTAATGCTTTCGTTGATTATTAAAATGCAAATTGACTGTAGTTATACAATAATTTTTTTGCACAAATATATTGTGATGAAACTGCTTCTAAATAAAGTATCTTGGAGTTCAAACACAAACTTTTGGTTTTTAAATGTGGGTGGGAGTGGTTGTTGTGCTGAATTGATTGAGATTACTTGGCTTAATTTCTCTTTCATCATTTTGGCGATTTGAAAATGCAGAAGTCTTGTGGTCTTGCCTTAAGAGTCTCTTAACAAAGTTGAAGTCATTAATTATGAAATAAAAAGTAAACTTTTTGTTATAAAATGTGATCTTTTCTTACAAAACAATTTTTATGATTTTTTACCTTATAAAAATCATATTACAACCAAATTTATAAATACTTTCGTTAAAGAGTTTAACAATTAAAGAAAGCATGGCTTTGTGGAGGTGGTTTAAGTGATGCTAACAGAGATGATGATGATGATGATGATGATTTTGAATAATCAAATGACATACGCAATTAAGCGATAAATATTTTTCTTTTATTGAAATAATGCCCATAATAAAATTTCTTAATATTTTTTGGTTGC
>QOCX01000002.1:1672252-1724980 GCA_005959815.1 Sarcophaga bullata
TAAAGCTAACAAAACAAAAAAAAAAAAAAACCATGAAAGCCAACAACATTTAATATTAAATATGCAACGATTATTATTGCCAAATAACTGGCAATAGCAAAGACTGCCCCTATTGTTAAAGCTTTTGTTTGTGTTTGTGTTGTATAAATAATTTAATTAAAACAAAATTTTAACAGAAACAATAATAGAAAATGTTAATTTACTTTCGTTTATTGCAAAATATTAAACAAAATATGTTGAAGTAAATCAAATACTTGTAACTCTACATACATATATAGGCAGACAGGCATGGTAGTAGGCATTATTATTGAAAAAAAAATCGATATTTTTGGTATTTTCAGTTGTGTTTTAGCTTTTTAAATGGGAACAAACAAGAAAATGTTGTAGAAGAAATTTTTTCACGCCATCGCTATTCATTACGATTTTGTAATACAAAATCACAATTGATTGAAATACTTTTGGAATAACTTTATTGGAAAATAAAAATTTTAAAATCTTTATAAAAAAAATTCCAAACCTAAGGACCATTTCAGTCGATTTCAATTAAAAAAAAAAAAAAAAATGTCAAGTTCATGTCATGTTTCTAAGCATACGGGCGTTAAAATTTATTGCTTTTCAGTTTTATCATTCCCCAAAAAGTCCATTTATTTTATTCAAATACGTTTAAGCATTTGATTAATTATTTGTTTGTTTTGATGTATAATTTCTCTTACAATTTTTTTTTTGGTTGTTTATCAGTTTGAAGTCATCAAAACTTTTTTCTTTTTTTTTTTTGGAGGTTTTTTTGTGCATTTTGTCATTAAAGAGTTACAAAGAAACAATTGCATTGCATTGTACAAAAACAAAAAGAAAAAAGAGAAAAGATTTTTTTTGTTGCATTGAAAATAGTTGAACTTTTTTGTTGTTGTTGTTTTGTTTGTTACTTGTGCCACACTGAATATGTCATAGTACCAGATACGAGGTGCTGTTGGTACTCTGTTACATTCATACATCAGATGAAATATTTGGTATTGTTATTGTTTTTGTTGTTGTTGTTGTTGTTGTATTTTTGTACCCTTTTGTATTTCACAGAGTCACGCAAGTGGTACACAATATGCGTTTTATGTCATGAGTGAAAGTTAAGGTTTTTTGTTTCTTCATTTATTTATATTTTATTATTATTTTTTATTATTGTTTTTCAGTTTTTCTGTTTCTTTTTTTTTGAAATCTTATTGTAATTTATTTTTTTTATTTTTAATTTTTTTTTTTAATCTAAAGTTGTGTTATCATTGCGAATCTATGCAGCAAAGTATTGCAAAAACCATTGAATGAAAAGAAACAGAAACCACAAAAATGAATGTCACTCATAATTCTATACACAAAATATTTCTGCCTGCCTTATTTTTCATAAATTTTACAATAGATTGTGGCGAAAGGTTTGAAAAAATGCCAAAATTTGGCTTAAAAGTGTTTTGAAGTCAAAGGTTGATTTTAACGGTTTTTCTCCTTAAGTTTTATTACCATTATGGGGTATGCTACAATAAAACTATCACACTACAGACAGATCTATACCATCAACACTGTATATGGCACTCGTTTTTTCATTCTGATTCACACATTTTCTTTATCAAAGAAACAAAAACAAAACTTTCTTAATCATATTGAAATTTGATTTCTGGCGAAAGCCTAATTATCGAGTGAGCAGCATTTTTTAAGATTCAAAAAAACATCATACAGTATAGGTATAGTTTTGCAGTGGATCAATAGAGCTAACTAATGGAGAACTGAAGCAAAAACAATTTCATTAGTTGTCTTACTTTGAAGATAATTGCTCCCACTATCCAGTGAGAATGTCTTGTATGCTGTTATAGCAACTGAAGGTATGTTTTCCGACCATTAGCATGATAAGTTTATTTTACCATGTGCCCTACAAAAATTCCATTGTATGCTTAACAGTACTAGTATGCCTCGTTAAAGAGTTGCCAAACTCAATTGCAGAGTTGAAAGATTGTTATGTTATTCCAGAACTTTTTAGTATTTTGAAAAACAATTCACTTACTTTAGCTATGATTACGAACTAGATTCTCCCATGTTGTGTGCGTTAATTTTAGCCATGAATTTAAAGTCGACTTCAAACGACAGATTTGTTGAGAAACTTTTCATAGCATTTAGTATTTTACTCTCAAGAGTTTCTGTCAATAGGCCGCAGAGAGGAAATTGCCGAAGGAAATATTTTTTCATATTTTCTTTTCATAGAGCTATCTAAGCCTGGGGTTAAAATACAGCCTAGGTAGTGTGTTGGCTTATTAGATGTAAAGCTTCGATTCAAACCCCCACGTCAAACATCAAAACGAAAATATGAAAAATATTTATTCGGCGACTTGCTCTCAGCAGATTTCTGGCAAAAACTCTGAGACTAAATAATAAAATGCCATGAAAAGTTTCTCAACAAATCTGTCGTTCGCAGTCGACTTTAAACTGTAGGCCCCACCACTGATGTATAAAATTAATACACACAACATAAGTGGTGTGGGAAACTGGGTTCATAATCCTGACTGAAGGATTGTAGTTTTTTTTTTTTTTTTGTCTTGAGCCGGAGGTGGGAATCTGCGAAAGACACTTTTGTTCCAACAAAAGAATGCACGATTCACGATCACTGGTGCCTACGTACTAAACTCACCCCCTACACACATTCAACCACTCTCCCTCCGCGTTACTGCCGTAAGGTATTACTTCGCGGAGGGCTGGTTACCATATAGCATATCAAGCTTATAACCTTTCTTCCCATTTTCAATAGTGTTTCATGCGTTTTTATATTTTTAGAGCAGAAACTATTAAAATTTTTTATATTAATAAAGCACTACTGATTCCGGCAACCATAAAATTGTCAAAAAATTTTCTGATCGAACAAAATTATTCCTTTATTATGCGCCACTTAGCATATCCAATAGCATTTGAGAAAAGTTATCTCAAGGATTACAACTAAATTTCATGTACAATATAAGGAAGAGCATCTTTCTTTACATCATCGGTATGAAATATAAAAACGTATCAATTGACTTTGTTTTCTTTTTCTTTTTTTTCTTTTTTCTTTTTTCTTTTAATGTTTGCATGCGTATTTATTGTGTTAAAAGCATTTGAAAAATAAAATTTTCTTTTAATTTTCTTTTTTAAGACAAAACCATGTTAACGGCTGTTAAATAATATTTATTGACACTCCTCTGCAACAACTGATTTCCTATTTGCAAAATCTTTTTGAAAAAAAAAAAAAAAAAAAAAAAAAAAAAAAAAAAATTTTTGTTTGCATTTTTTTTTGCTTTTTCAATTATTTTCCTGTTGATTTTGTCAATAACGATTTTTTTGCTGGCAAATTTTTTTTCTTCTCTTTTGTTTTTTTTATCAGTTTTTGTTTGTACGAGTCTTTATTTTGTTTTCTCTCCTGCGTTTTTGTCTCATTTCATAGCAGGCTATTGCATAAGTGGAGAAACTTTACAATTTTTTTTCTTCTTCTTTTTTTCTTTTCTTGGTTATCATCTGTACATTTTCAGTAGTTCAGTGTATTGCATGAACTATAAAGATTGTTAAAGTGATGGCTGTGCTATTTGGCTAAGTGAGTGAATGTCCCCAAAATATTGAACAAAGTTAAGATGTAAAATATCTTAAGCTTTTGGCAAAACATTTTATTTCAAGAACTCTTGAACAGAGAAACTTGTTCCAGTTTTCTTTTTTTTTTATTTGTTTTTAAAATGTAAACTTTAAATTTTTTTTTTAAATTCATAATTAACAATGATGACGCAGAGCCTCATGAAATCAAAAATATTTTTATAAAGTTATGCATTGCAATGCAATATCGGAGACCTAAACTTGTTTACGATTTAAGGGCACATCTTCCGTTTGGTCTAAATAGCAATTCAAAAAGAAATGAGGTTATCGAAGAAAAATAAAAAGAAAAAATTTTACAGCAACAGCAATAGCAACAAACTGAAGATAAATAACTTGTATTCAAAAAAAAAAAAATCACGTAATAACATCATTATCATCAATCGGCGTCATCGTAGCCACCAGCATCATTATGATGCTCGTCATCATCATGAGCATAATCATTTAAAGCTTTTGTTACCATTTTATTTATTTTTTGGGATTTTTTATTTTTATACTTTTCAAGTAGTCAAACTGTTTAAATTTTGTTTGTTGTTGTTGTTTTTTGAGTAACAAACGGGTTTGTTTTTTGGTTTTAAAAATTGTGGCCATGGCCATGGAAAAATTACAAAAACAAGTTGTATATGTCTGTATGGATTTAAGTGGTTATAGTCGTTAGTTGATCATTAACACGGACATTGTAAATGCTGCAACTAAAACTGGCCAAAAACAAAAAACACCAGCCTTTTTAAATAAACCGTTAAATATTTTTTTTTTCGGGGATTTTCATTATGACTTTAAGAGCCTTGCTATACTGCATAAGAGGCTCAATAATTCCGCCTTAAACTGTATTTGTTAACGATTTTTGGTTGCCTTAAAAGAAACAAATAAAAATAGAAAAAATAATGCGTTGGGAAGCAGAGTGAGTGAGTGAGTGAGTGGAGTGTATAAAGGCATTTATTTTTTTTTTGTTTTAATTATTGTTGTTTCCTTCTTTCTTGTTGTTGTTTTTGTTATTCTGTTACATAAACATTTTGAAAAATGTTTACCCAATTGATTATGCAAATAATGTTGATGTTGTGTATGATGATGACCATAGCAATGGTGATAATGATCATAATGATGATTGTTTTATTTTATTTCATAGGTTTTTATGCGTTCGTTGCGGAAGTAGGCTACTGTCTGCTTAAATATTTAATGTTTTAATAGACCCACAGAAATAAAAAAAAAAATAAAAATAAAAACTAAAAACTAAAAACACATTAATTGCGTTGGAGTGTTGTTTGTTTTAAAATAAAATTAAATAAAAAAAGGCAAATTTATCTTATTTCTCCAAAAAGAAAAATAAAGAGAAAGATTTCTTTATGACTTTTTATTGTGTGTAATTTATTCAAAGAAATTTTTTCTTTTTTTATTTCTTTGTAAGATAAGTTATTGCTTAATTTGAATTTTTTTTTCTTTTTTTTGGTTTTTTATTGTTTTAGTGTTAATAGTGTAACAAATTCTTTTTTTTTATTATTATTGGCTTCTGTTTATAATTATAATTACAAATTTCTTAATTGCTTAATTTTTCCCAAAGGGGAATGGTTTTAATCTTGTTTCTTCTATTATTATAATTCAGTGTGTTACTGTGTTAGGGTTGGATACGAGAATTTTCATTGGCATTGTTTTGAAAATGTTTTATTTTCTTTGTGGATATTGTTTAATTAGATGTAATTTTATTTCATTACATCATAGCCTAGAAATATCTTTCTCTTGGAAGTAATTTAAAGAAATGTAAGAGTGGGCTTTGAATTTTCTCATGTAAAAATTGTAAATTTCTTGCTGACCCTATACAAAAAAAAAAAAAAAAAAAAAAGAGCGAAAGAAGTCATTAATTTAACCAAATTAGCTAGGTTTTGCATTTGAAAGTATTAAGCATTTTTTTTAACAATTTAACGGGAATGTTTTTTTGCATTAGAAAATTTCACCGAGAGTATCATAGTTGCATAGGAATATATTAAGAGATTGATTAAGATTTGATTCAAAATTTTTATTTTAATCAATATTTAATTTTGTTCATTTTCTAGTTAGTTTACTTGTGCCATTTAAAGTGATTTAAAAGCATTAAATATTCGAATTTAAGTCTTAAGTCTTTCGGATTTACAACAGAACAGAGATCAGCAATAAATCGCTTTTTCGCTACTCCTAAGCACTCATGAACATTTCACTATGTACTCTGATGCAGTTGTACTCACTACAAAGGTGATGTATAAGTACAGATTGCAATGGGTATGCATACAACGTTGACATCAAACTCATACCATTCGAAATATGTTTGATTCATAAGCCTACTCATTTAGATTCATAACTTTAGAAAAATAAATTTACAGTCTTAGTTATTGTTGCATTTACAACAAAAGAAAAAAAACACATAAGCAAAAAAGACTGAGCAGCAAACAGACCTTCTAGTAAGTACTTTAGTGTTCGTACGTTATTCATAATTATTTTGTGCTTCTTGTTTATGTTGAGTCATAGAGAGTCGTGTTGTTAAGTATGAATATGATGAGTACTTCAAAGTTTCAATATGAGTAGAGTAGTTCCATGATATTAAAAGTATGAATGCGTATAAGTATCAGAAATTATGAGTATGATTCGTTCTGCTCATCTTTTGGAATACATATTGCTGATCTCTGCATTTGAACAACAACTTCTAGGTTTGTTGCTTAAGTCTTTTGTATAAATATTCATATTTTGTAAAAAATTCAGGTTTGTTTCTTAAGTCCTTAGTTTTTATTCAAAATAAAAGTGTTAGGAGAACATATTTAATTTATTTTTATTTTTAATATTCATTCTGTTAAAAAAAAAATTTCCAAACTTAAACAGTATGCCTCACACAACTGTTTTTTCCTTGCCTAAATCCAAAAAAAAGAAAAAAATTTGTTTAATTTTAAAAGTTACAAATTTCAAAATGAACATTTAATTGAACGTTAAAACAGCTGAGTTTATTGTCTTGTGTTTTTATTGCCTGTATTTCATTAGGCATGTATTGTTTATGTTTTTGTTTTTTATTCTCTTAAGTAATATTTACAATTTAATCAATCCAGCCATCCATTTGAGTATATGCAACCAACCAAAACAATAATATGAAATCATCTTCTTTCCTCTCTTTTGCTCTGTTTAAATATGCCATAATCTATGTTGGCATGTAATGAAAAACACCCAATCTTAAACGTTTAAAATGTTTGTTTATTAAATTGGAATTTTTTTTATTTGTTATTATTATTATTATTATTACATAAAAACATATACACATACATGCATTGTGTTTTATTTTATTTGATTTATTATACTTTTTCGTTGTTGTTATAATTATACTTTGAAAAAAACTTTTAATTGCATAACCGCCAGCAACGGCGTCATCAATAGCATGAAGTTTAAAGCAATTTAATGAAATAATGCCGAGCTAAATATTTGCATGACACCATCTTCCCATCTTCCATGAGCATCATCAGTTTGGAAATTAGTTCAATATTGAACGTTTATGCATAAAGAAATACGATAATAAGTTTGAAGTTGCTTGAGTTACTCTTAAATGAAGGTGTTAAATTAACTCTTTAAAGGCATTTTCTACACAAAGTTCTAAGCCATGAAAAAAGTGAAAAAAAAAGTATTAAAGCGTGTATTCTATTTACACTTAAAAAGTGCTAAATTTAAATTTTTTCTATAAATGGTTTGTTAATATTCTTTGTTCTTTTTCTATTTCAAATGCTTTGATTATGCAAATATTTGTTTAATGTTAAAAGTTATTAAAAGTTTTTATTCAAAGTCAAGTGATTCTTTCTTTGAATTTCAAAATAGACTAACTGCTGCTGAAGTTGAGAAAAAAAAACAAGAAAGAAAAAATTGTGTTAATTTGTCTTGTGTCGTAATAATTAGCACTTGAAATAAAATTGTATTATTAAGCTGTTGGCATGCTATTTGGCAATAATGAGCTTTTATTAGCTGCAGGCAGTAGTAAATAGTACAAGCATTATAACTAACTCTTTGATTTAATATGGAAGCAATAAAATAATACAAATTTAATTTAATTTAATTTATAATTTTAATGTTTACCTTTCTCTTAAATTGTAAGAATGAAAATGTATCGCATTTTGTTTTTGAAACGGAATATTTGATAATATTTTTGAAACTACAGTGTTAGATTACTACACACTCAGTTGTGTTGTTTGAAATATCAAGTTTGCTTAAGACATTCCCTAAAATTATTATGATTTGATTTGCAATTGATTTCCAATTCAAATTGAAAGTTTAAATTATTTTAATTCAATTTTAATTAATTTACATTCAAATGCTTTGGTTTCAATTATCACATGTTGGTGGTACACATGTGAGAAATCATTTTGCATTAAGAAATAATTGACAAATCTTTTAAAAATTAAAAATAAATAAATAAAAAATATTTCTTTTATACTGTCTCTAGCAATAGTTTAACGCCAGTGAACATATTAAATGTTTAAACATTTAAAACTAAAAACCCATTAAAATGATGACAATTACAGCGCCATTAAAACGGAGGGAGTTTGTTTATGTATGTGAGTGTTGAAAAGAAGTAAAAGCAAAAAAAAGAAAAAAAGTTTCAAAATAAAATACAATTTATTATTGCAATTATCTTTCTGAAGAAATTGTTAGCGCATCTCAGTTGGCTAAAAATGGGTTAAAAACAAAGTTGTTTTTAATTTCCCTCTTCCTCTCTACAGCTTTTGCCTACAATATTTTTTCTTTACGTGATGTTTTGGTTTAAAATGTATTTTTTTTGTTTTCTTCTTCTTCTTAAATTTTCTTTTACTGTTTCGTTATCATTATTATTGCTTTTTTTCTTTGTTTATTTAGCAAAAAAAAAAAAAAAAAAAAATCATTATTATCGAGGTAAATTTGTATGAATTGCTCAATTGCTGCTGCTTTTAAATAGGAAAGCGATGGTGGTGGTGGTGTTTGAATTTGTATTTTGTTGTTGGAATTGTATTTATTTGTTTCTGTTACGTGTGTTACGTTGTTAAATGCTGTTGTGCATTTTTAAAATATTTTTTCTTTGCTTTTCATTTAATTTTTTTCATTTAAAATATTTCTTTTTGTTGTTATTTTTCAATATATTAATGTTGTTTATGGTTTGATTTTGTTGTTGCTTTTGTTTTGTTTTGTTTTGTTGTGCTTTGCTTTGAATACAAGAAAGAGAGAAAGAAAGAAAGAAAGAAAAAAGGTGTTTAAACATTGTTTTTGAACTGTTTTTTAATTTTTTTTCTTTGTTGCTATCAGTTATTACGGCTGGCTGTCTGCAGAGTTTTACGAAAAAGTATTTCTGTTAAGTATTGTGTACTTTTACGCACTTACCTTACCCAATAATCATAAATATTGGCAACCAGTCAGCCAACCACTTATGCTGTCTTAACAATACTTTTTTTAATGACAATTACTTGTTATTGTATTTTTTTTATTCGATTTTTTATGAACGTATAAACGTTTGTGTGTATTTTGTAAAATATTTTAAAATTTTACTATTGCATTGTATTTTTATTGTGCTTATTATTTAACACTTTTTATGTTAATTTGTATCTTTTTTAAATACTTTTTCTTATTTTTTTTTTCTTGTTGGAAAGTAAATTATGTCAATGCCGTGACATCAATTATTTAAATTGGTCATGTACTTCAGGGCTTCCCCAAGCCATGTTTAGGACTTCATTCCAAATAATTTGTGAAGAAGGTATTTACTTTTTCTTCTTTCTATTTCTCGCTCTCTCTCTTTCCCGTTTTATTAATATTTCAATATATTGATTAACATTTTGTAATAATAAATAAATATTTAATGGCTTATTCAAAAAAGCCTCAATAGTTTGATTAGTTTAGCTAAAAAACTATTTTAATTTAAATCACCTTCAATAAATCAAACATTACAGAATTTTAATAAAAACCTTCATCCAGCCATTTATGTAATAAGCAGTTATTGTGCCTTATTTTATAATCATTGAAAATATAAAGCATTGCAAATTAATTAATTAATTATGTAACCAACCGTTTTTTTTTGTAATATAAATTCAGAAATGTTTATTTTGAGGTTTCGAAATAATATCTGTAAATAGACAAAATAAAAAATTTCACAACGCTGGGGTCTCAGCTTATTAATCTAATAATTTCTCTGATGTTAGAATAAGTATGAATGCCTTATATGCTGGATGAAATTGAAACAATCAAATTATTTAATGAGCTTTTTAGACCAAAGTAAGTCTGGTGGCATTTCTTTGATTTTAAAAATTGAAAACTGTTCGCAAATTTTTGAATAAATTCTTAAATTCATTCGAAATGAACTCCTTTACTAAGTGAAAATATTTACAGATTTTTTTTTATTGTATATTAATATAATCACTTTCATTTGACGTCATAGAAACATAAATTTTAAATTTTTTATTTACGAAATGGTTATTATATTCATTTATAACTTTCCTATGTTTACTAAAAATATATTACATTTCCTGATATTTTCTTAAAAATCCTCATTTTTTAATTTATTTTTAAATTTGTTGGTTTTTTTTTTGCTGTCTTTGATCTAAACAAACTTCTTTTAACACGCTTGCTTCTTAAGTCTTTTAAAATAAACAAACAAGCTTTTTTATAATCACGTGCGTTTCTTAAGTCTTTTAACATAAACAAACTGTTAATGAGAGAGGAAAAGAATAAAAACTGTTTCAGCCATTTTTAATCACGTTTGTTTTCTAAGTCTTTGAGGTAAACGAACTTTAAATGAGAAAGAGAAAGAGAGCACATGAGAATTATTCTTTGTTAGGGTTTGTTGCTTAAGTCTTTAATGTGAGTATTCGTGTTTTACAACAACAACAACTTAAGCGGGTTTGTTTCTTAAGTCGTTTGCTTAATTAGTAAATTTATACTGTAAGCAATAATTAGAGTAATTTTTATGTTAAAAATATAAAATTTTAAAAGAAAATAATTGAATATTAAAAGTGGGTGTGGGTTTTATAAAAATTCATGCATAATCTTTTTTCTTTGTATATTTTTATATGCAAAATAATAAGCATTACGTACGTACGTGCATATATACATTATTAGTTAATTACTTAATTATTTCCTTTTAGCAATTAAATATGCCTTTATGAAGTAAACTTTTTTTTTTTTGGTTACAAATACATAGATTTTCAATCTCTATAATCTAATAATTTCCGCATCTATTTATCCTAAACTCTAAACGGTTTATGTTTTAATTGCAAACATATTTTAAAACTCTTGCTGTTGTTTTTTTTTTTTTTTTTTTTATATAAAACTTTACTTTACTAGTTGTTGTGTTGTCATTCAGGCTGTTATATGAATCACAACGTTTTCAAAATCATTGCAAAAATAGCTTTATGTGTGTGTGTGTGTGTGTGTGTTTTTTTTTTCATTTCAATCGAACTCAATTAATACAAGAAAAGAAAAACTAATCAAGTTCAACCAGAAGGAAGGAATGGTGAAATATCCCCCTTTGAAAAAAAAAATCCTCATTTAAACACGAAACAAAACAGTTAACAAACTTTCAATAGATGAAAGTAAACTTGTTTCAAATATGTTTCTTGTTTTTTTTTTACTGCTTTTATTTTATTTTTATTGTTGTAACGTAATTTTGTTGTTTCATTTGCAACACAAGAAAAACAAAAAAAAAATCTCCTCTAGTTTTATAGAAATATGGTGTATTTTTTTTATAAATAAAAGATAAAAACATACATAAATATGTACATACCTACTATATATGCTGGTACATACATACATCTGTTCATATAATACATCCATATTTATGAATGTTTTTTTAAATTTTTTTTTAGTGGATTTGTTTTTAATATTGAGGCGCAATAAGTGTAACAGCATAAATAAAAACTGAAATCCAAATCTTGACTTTTTTTTAACGAAAAAACATAATAAGAGAATGTGTACCAAACAAGCAGGGATTCCCAAATGCTATGGGTTAACTGCATAAAAAATCTCTCATAATCAAGAGGGAATCTACTAGATCCAATGCCTTTCAAAACAACCATACATATACACGATAAACCTTTAAAAGGTTTAATCCTAGAAATACAAAAGAAAACGAAACTTATGTGGAATAAATTATTTAAGACATCCCCCATCATCTCTCCAATTTTGAATTTCTTTTTTCTTTTATTTATTTCTATTATTTTAAGAAAAGTTTGAGAACTTCTTTCCAGAGCAGCTACACACAGACAGTCATTTGTAAAAATTTAAACGCTTACCACTTTAAAAAAAAATAATAATCATAATAAAACAAAACAAAAAAATTATTTTTATTTCACCAAAAAAATAAAAAGAAAAAAAAAACACATTTTAAATGAATTGTACTTAAACAGTAGAAATGAACACACAAAAAAAACACACACACACTTCGTACATAATACAACTGAAGGTTTTGCAGCAAAATACGGATGGAGATGGATGTAATGATACAAATACACTCTATAGGCCACTATATAGTGGTGCAGAGAGAGAAAAAAAATATTACTTTCACTGACAGTGCCAGAAAGGCAAAGTCAAAGTGAGCAGTCATAGCCTGGCTCTATGTCATAAAGCCAGACGGTCAAATAGTTACTACAGCGAGATAATGACAAACGTAGAGGTGGTAGTTGCGGATACTGTTCACTCTCTACCTCAACATCACTTATATTACAAGCAATGTCTTGTTGTCAGTTGTTAGTGGCAGTGTAGATACATAGTTATAGGAAAATGGACAAAGGCATACATGGATGAACGGATAATATGGATGAAATGCTTGCAATGATCGTATAAAATTTCAGTTTCTGTTGTTAAGATATTTTTCATTTTTTTCTTTTCTTCTTTTCATAGTTTGCGTAAATCAGCAATACTTTTACGAATACATAGTTAAGCTGCCACTCTGTTTTCTGTTTTTTTTTTTTGTTTGAAATGTTTGAAATGAAAAACATTCAATACATGGCAGTTACTATTTACACATACAAAATAGTTTTCAAGGTGATAAAATGAAGAAAAAAAAAACAAAAAAAAAACAAAAAAAAATAGTTTTTCATGAACAAATGAAAGCTAGAAATGAATGCAGGACTTAATAACAAAAGCACGAACTAAAATAACGGCCTTGAAAGTAAACTAAGAAGGAAATCTTGTTTTCTGATGATCAGTTTTAAAATTAAAAATTAATTTCAAAAAAAATTTACGGGGATTGAAAGGAAATTTCTGTCAAAGAACTGTCGTTAGAAGCATGATTACTTGAAATTTTATTGCTGGCTGATACTGATAACTATGTTTTGATAAAAATTTGATTTTAATTTTAAATTAAATTTGAATTTGAACTTCTTAATCTGATTTAAAATATATCCTTACCAGTCGGATCTCTTAGTGGAAACCTTGCGTTTTGTTTCCTTTATTTTTTAAATTTTTTATTAAAAATATCTCCTGTTGCAAGATGTTCTCAAGAAACTAAATTCAAGTGGTGGGCCTAATAATGTGATAAGTTAAGTATTAAGGTTTGCCAGACTGAAATCCTTTCCTTCAAAATTTATTAAAAAAAAAGATTTTTTATTGAATTTTAGGGTTTAAAGACATTACATACATAATTGACCATTACAACCCTTTAGTCAGGATTACGGCCTAGCTTCTCACACCACTTATGTTGTGTGTGCTAATTTTATACATGAGTGGCGGGACCTACAGTTTAAAGTCGACTCCGAACCACAGATTTTTGAGAAACTTTTCATGGCAATTTTATTTACTCTCAGAGTTTTTGCCAGATATCTGCAGAGAGGAAGTCGCCGAAGAAATAGGATTTTCTATTAAAACAATATAACCAACAGGCCGTTAACAGTTGTAGCAATGTAAAGTAACTTAAGTAGATAATAATGGAAATTATTTGGTCAATTTTGTTGAAAATCCTCTATAAATGCTGGCAATATTGATAATGACGTTGCTTGGTAATGATAAAAGTGGCGATAATGAAGACAATCGTGATGTGATGTGATGTGATGAGTTTGAAGAGTTTTTAAGAGGAGAAAAAACAATAGTCTTTGAAATTGTTATTTCAATTGTGTATTGTTTCTCTTGGTTTGTTTGTGGTTACAATAAATAATCGGTCGATTTTAATATGTTGCAATTGTTGACAATAATTGCAATAAACAATATAATGTTGGCCAATAACAATGAAACAAACCAAGAGAGAAAAAAAAAAAACGAAAACGAAAACTATTATTTGGTTCAACAATACATACATACATATGTGCATACAAACAAACATAAATAAACCACCAATTAAATAATGTTGTTTTGAGTTTTTCTTTTTTTTTTTTTTTAAATTTCAAATTTTTAAAGTTTAACGGCTTTAAACAAGAGAAATAATACTAACAATAACGGCAACAACAACAATCTAAAATAACTGTAAGCATTATTTTTAATTTTTGGTTTTTGAAATTCTTTTTTTTATTTTTGTTTTTCTTTTTCAAGATTTTTATTTTAAATTTTTTTTTTTACTTTTCAAAATTATTTCTATTCTTACATTTTGCAACACTTACACTATTTTTTTTCTTAAAATTTGTTGTTTTTTTTTTGTTAAAATTTTTTTCTTAAAAAAAATTGTTTGCTGAGACCGTTTGTTATTCGTTGGTCGGCGTGTTTAATGCGTTACCGTTTAGTTGTGTTTAAAGTTTTATCTTAAACTAACGTTTCCATTTATTTATCAAATTTTAAGCGCACTTGTGTATTTGTTTTTTTTCTGTTGTTGTTGTTTTTCATAAATTTACGGTTATTTTTTTTAAATTTGATAATTGAAACGATTTAATAATTTAATAATATGGATGGATCCGTGTCTTCGTTTTATTTATCAGATTTTTATTTTATTGTTGTTGTTTTTTTTTTTTTTTTGTATTGAAATGACAACCGTTCAAATAATTCAAACGACCTTCTTGAGTCGAGTCTCAAAGAAGTCTAAACGCATGAGCAATACGCTCTATGCCGTAGCTGGCTGTTTTTGGCTTGTTGTCTGGCTGGTTTCTTTGCCTGGCATAATGCTTAACAGCTGTCGTAGACGTATACGTTGTGGTTTTTAGTATTGTTAAGCTCTAAGCTCTGCCACAGCATTTTTAGGCCATACATTCAACCAGCAAGCCAGCCAACCAGCTGCTTTGCCAACTTTGTGGTTTTGCTGCAAATATTATTATCATCATACAACAGAAAAAAAAAAAGAAAAAAAGCTTTTATTATTATATTTTTTTTATTGTAAGTTTTGGATTTTTATATAGTCTTGCTGTCTTTCTTTCTGTTTTTATTTTAGCACAATCATTTGTTTTTTTAATACATCATTACTGTGCTGTTGTTATTGTGTTTTTATTTTTAACTGCAAATACAACAAGAAAATTAAAATTAAAAAATTAAAATAAAAATTAATAAGAAAGCAAAAAAAAAAAGCTTCAAAAATAAAGGAAGACAGGTTAAAGCGTAGATGCTACCGTAAATGTTAAGCGTAAAATAATCTTCATAACAGTTTAAAACAGCTGTGTGGTGGCATCATCGTAACAACGATGAGGCAATAACTGCACATTAACTGACAAATTTTAACTCAAATCATAATCAACAGTGAGTGAGACAGTGATTTGGTAAGACTAAATAAAATATTTAAACAAGTAGGCTGTAGAGTGATTTGTAAATAAGATTGCTTAGGTGGAGGTTTAATTTCAATTTTGGAATACATTTGCTTGACATGTTTTGAGCCCTTGTTTCTAGGACTGAAAGTCAGCGACCCCATTGCTTCTAAGCTTATTAAGTAATCAAAACAATACATTGGTAATCACCATTCTGGTCGATTTGTATAATTTTTGCAGAAATTTCTTCCATATTCGTATTATTTTCATTGCTTTCATTAAGGTTTTTCTGCAAAACAGATGATTGAGAATTTCTTCGCAGATAGAGCTCTCAACTGCTGTATTGTATAGAAACAATATTTTCTGTAGCAATATTTTGAGCGTTCGTTTGAGAAACTTTTTATCGTTAAGTCCTACTCTTCTAAAGAGGTGGCACAGCTTAACCACCTATGATGTTCGTATATAATGTTAAGGCCTCTGCAAAGATTGAGCTGGAATTCGAGGGCTTCTTAGATAGAATATTTGGATTGAAGTCTCTCATTCAAAACATCACGTCACCAACACCGCAAAAGTCTTTATTGTGCTAATGCCGCTTATTCTGAAGATACTGGCTACTAAAGCCAATTTATTAGAATTATAAAGGATTTCCTTTTACTACCCTTTATAAGTTTTTTAAGTTTCTACTCTAAACATGTTAGGTGTAGTGGTAATCCCTAGAGTTTGCCCGTGCATATAAAAACCACAGAATCATTAAAAAATCAACTCCGACCATATGAAAGAGGCTTTTTAATCAATAATATTGTTGATTAAATCAAAATAAATCTGGAATTCAATGCATTTGTTGCTCAAAAAAATACGAATATTTTACTAAGTCTTCTCAAAGATAGCTGGAGGAATAATTCAAAATTATTTAGGTTTTGTTCGATTGTGGCCATTTTAATGTCAATGGTTGACTGAGTTCCAAGCCAATAACCAACAATAATAGCAAAACCTTTACGTTACTCTCTGTACAGCTGGTAAGCAATGAAGAAACAAGCAACAAAAACAATTAGAAATTATTGCCTAATCTTTGAAAAGAGCCATAATTACAGTAATAGATGCATATAATGTCGCCACGGTCATCACACCGGTCAAATGTGGTAATTACTGGCATTATAATACCCTCCTCACTACTAAGATTGTTACCAACACAGTAAACATAACTTGGATGGGTGATAGAGAAGACTATGTGGATGACAAATAAAACTAACAGAGTTAAGTCTTTGAGAGCGATCACTTTATCGATCGATCGATCGAATGAACGAACGAACGACTACAACTTTTTTCAAAGAGAAAGAAAATCAAAGCAAATCGATGATCACTGGTTTGAAATAAATGTATGGACATTGTGATGGTCTTCTGTCTGTACCAGTAAAGTTTTCAAAGTTAATTTATTTGCCTTTTTTTGTTGTTATAGCTGTTGTTGTTGTTGTTGTTGTTGTTACTTTTTTTATACGTTTTATTTATTTATTTATCTTTTTCGTTTTGTAACCAGTAGCTGTTTATTGTTAACGTCTCCTCATATTGTTTTTTCCTTATTGTGGATTAACATGCCTTTTAAATCGTTTGGTAAACTGCTATTTTGATTATGACAACCCACTATTACCAAAGATTTCCGATTTCTAATCATTTTTAAACATTTACAGCCAAAAATTTATATTTGTAAGTATGTATAGAGTTTGTATTTCTAATGAAATTGATGATGATCTTGGCCACAACTAACATAAAACAATAACGAACCTCCATTATCGTATGTTATTAGCAGCAACAAACCTTCATTGTCAGAAATTGTCAAAGTATAATTAGCGATTGTAGGCCAGTCAATATTTATAACTGGCCATCTGATTATATTAAAAAAAAAATTAGCAAAAATAACAGAAATCAGCAAAAAAAAAAACCCATTGTGAGTTTTGTGTTTGTTATACAAAGCCATCAGGGCCAATGGCTAGCATCAATATCTGCAGAAGTCTTTGAAAAACCATTCGTATGAATCATGGGTATTTTTTTTTTTAAAACTTAATCAACAATCAACCAACATTATGGTTTATGGTTTATGAACTTTAATTATTTACTTTACTTTGGTTTTCTGTTTCTAATTATTTATTTAGTTTTTCTAATTGCATAACATTTTTAGAAGCTTTTTTTTTAAATATTATGCGACAATACACGGCCTTATTACAAAACAAACTTGTGAACTATTTAAAGGTCATTTGATATGAAACTTCTTATGAAAACCGTAGCGTATCACAAAAACTTTCATTATATTTCGTAATAATTTTGCCAAATATTGAGATATTAAGACAGACACAATAACAGTTAAAACCATCACATATTTATTTGCATAATTTTTTTTTATTTATTTGAAACCAATTTTATTTCTCTTAACAAATACAGTGTGTACACAAATAAGTTTTGCTACAATTTTAATAAGACGTTTAAAAACAAAAGATTTTTAAAATTTTTGGGCAGCTTCAGATGTGATATTTCTAGTACTTCGACTCACTATGATAAGTCATTGATAAAACTGGTAAATTTTCTTTGGAGGTTGCAGTTAAGTCCTCCAGAATATTAACCAAGATAGTCTGGCTTGCCCTAGTGTTACATTTGGCAGGAAATCAGTTAGGCTATGTATGTATAAGTATGTATGAAGTCGCCTTAGTCTAGTAGGTACTGTGTTGGCTTATTAGACTAAAGGCCAGGGTTCGAATCCCCGGTCAGACATCAAGAACGAAATATGAAAAAAATATTTCTCGGCGACTTCCTCTCAGCAGATTTCTGGCAAAAACTCTGAGAGTAAATAAAATTGCCATGAAAACTTTCTCAAAAAAATCTGTCGTTCGGAGTCGACTTTAAACTGTAGGTCCCGCCACTCATGTATAAAATTAGCACACCCAACGATAAGTGGTGTAAGAAGCTAGGCCGTAATCCTGACTGAAGGGTTGTAATGGCCAATTATGTATGTATATAAGTGTGTTCAATACATATTACCACTATCGTACGGAACGGAAAAGATTCATCTCTATGGGGCTCTAGACTACGAACGGATACATAGGAAAATCCGTAGGCGATGGCATTATGCAGGAATACATTTTGGTTTTCAAGGAAACCATATGGAATCTATATAAATGAGACTAAATAAGGAAGGTAGAATTTTCAAGGCTGACGAGTGCACTCGGAAGATACAATACATACTTACAATATTTAAGAAGAGAGTGTCAATTATCGGTTATTTATCTAGGCATTTATGATGTCTGTAGAATAGATGAAATTATATATATATGGGTGTATGAAAGGTGGTATATATATGTATGTATGTATGCATGCATGTGTATATATATGTATGTATGCGTGTATATAAATACATTAAAAATGACGGAAGAGAAGGCAAGTGTATGGCATAAACTTTAAACTTTACATAACACAATAATGCATATAATCAAAATGCTTTGCATACTTTTAGGGTTTCACAAATTCGAATGTTTCTTATTACGTATGGCGAACTAAACACGGCTTAAACTTTGATCGAATCAACAACAATTTCTTTTAAGAAACTGTATTCTAAGTCGGGTTTTTAAAACTGCTCCCAAGTATTAACGCATAACATCTGTTTGTTGACTTGTTTGAATATTTCTTTGACTATTTACATGCGTGTTTCTTTGTTTGCTTGTCTGTTTGTCTGAAAACTGATTGTCTGGAATCATCTTCATGTTAGGTATACATTTAAAGAACATAACTTAAAGGAGTGAGTATAGCTCTCCTATACAAAGGAAACTTAAATTCTTTGAAAAAAAAAGACGCCAGGCTTACTTAGTGGCTTGGTTTCAGCATACATATGCCGACATGTCTGCATGAAGGGTATTTATGGATCAGGTGCTTATAATTGATATTTAAAAAGTAATTTCTTACGTAAGAAGCAAACGATTAAGCCATTAAACAAATTAATTTCCTGTGAGTGATGCTAATTAAATCAGTCAATAGCTTTAATTATTAAAAGGGGAAACAGTAATTGCAATCAATTATGATGAATGTTAGGCTGACCAGAAACATGACTAATTAAGAAAATTTAAATTTACTAAGTAAGTATGGATTTTGAAACATATTTGTTGAATAATTTCCAATGACTGATCTCAAGGATTTTATTTAAAACTTTTATTTCCAACATTTAGTTTTAAGTGATAAATATCATATTATGGTTACCCTAATAGAAATCTTATGCACTAGAGAAGTGGGTATGATTTTTTTTTATTATTTTGGTAGGAAGTAAATGTTAAATTTACAACAGGAATCACTGACAAGAGCTGAACAATATCTTTCGCCCCGAAAAAAACATGAAATACACGATATCGCCAACCACTAGTTACACTCAATCAAACAGCACTTTGCTTGTCAAATTGTTGGGTAAATACGCAAATGAAATGCTATTAAAAGTTTATTTATTTACGAATATTTGCTTATTCATAAATGATTAAAGAAAATTTAAAAAAAAAATTAAAATTTTTAACTCATTTAATATAAGCCGACATGCAAACCGTTAATGTAATGAGATTAATTGTTGTGGTTATGTTGAAAGTAGCATTTAAAAGGAAATCTAAATAAACAATTTAAATTTAAACAAACCGAAACAAGCCTAAATTCATAACAAATAATAATTTTTCTTTCTTTTCTTATCTTTTTTGAAGAAATATTGTTACAGCATTATTGTTATTTGATCACAAATTGAAATTCGATGCAAAAGTATTTTAATATGTTTCGTTTTTTGCCATAAAATTGTGTAAACAAACACAAACACTCTTCTTTTGTTATAAAAAGCCAGACTTTTAAAGTTTATCATCACTTTTACTTGACAGCATGATATAATTGACACACTGTAACTTCTTTAACTTCCCCCTTTCGATTGATTGCGACAACTATTAGTGCCACAATCAATGATTATGCAACAAATATCGCCTATCAATATAGTGGCAGGCATGGAAATTGCTTTTCAAACAAATTTCAAATTGGAAATTGTATGATAATAAATCAATGGAATTTTAAATACATTTTTACATTTAAATGATAATAAAAGAAAAGGAAAGCGCTTAAATTTTTAAAAAGAAATTGCTCAGGCTATCTAAACACTGAGACAATCTATTTCCATAATTTTTGGTTTTCAAATAAAATCATTTACTAGCGCTCGAAACGGATGTTAAATCCTACCAACCAAGCTTTTGAAGCTTCTTTGACAGTCATAAGATTTTCTTAAAAGTTCCGATCGTCTAAGTGCAGTCTTTCTTTCTTAATTTTTCTTTACATACATTTAGTCGGGACTACAACCTAGCATTTCACACCACTCACGTTGTGTAGGTTAATTCCTATCCATGTGTTTAATGTAAACTACAAACGACAGATTGATTTAATAAACTCTTCACGGCAATTTTATTTTACTCTCAGAGTTTTTCTTTCCCCAGATGCCTGCTGAGAGGAAGTCGGCTATAAAAATAGCTCTTCATTTTTTCGCTTTTTCGCTTAGTTCAAGATGTGTGTGCTCACGTTTAATAAGTCAACACACTAACTACTAGACTATATACATAATTGGCCATTACAACCCTTCAGTCATTATTACGGCCTAGCTTTTCACACCACTTATGTTGTGTGTGTTAATTTTATACACGAGTGGCGGGACCTACAGTTTAAAGTCGACTCTGAACGAAAAATTTTTGAGAAACTTTTCATGGCAGTTTTATTTTTTCTCAGAGTTTTTGCCAGAAATCTGCTGAGAGGAAGCCGCCGAAAAAATATTTTTTTCATATTTCGTTTTTGATGTCTGACCGGGGATACGAATCCTGGCCTTTCGTCTAATAAGCCAATACACTACCTACTAGACTACGGCGACTTCAATATCCAATTTTTTGAAAACAGATTCTCGGCCATTAACGCTAGAGTGCTGTTTTAAAACGAAATAAAAAATCTCAGGCAATGCAAGGAAGCCATCCTAAAATGTTTACAAATTAAGGATAATTAAGGCTATCAAGGACAATGGCAATTTTATTATCAGCAGTCTTCTGGCTAAAACTCTGAGTGTAAATAAAACTGCCATGAGAAGTTTCTCAAAAAATCTGCTATTCGGATTAGGCTTTAAACTGTACGGCCCACCGCTCATGGATAAAATGAACACACACGAAATTAATGGCATGGTAAACTGGGTCGTAAACCTGACTAAAAGGCTTGGAATTGATCAGATTGATCAACACTAAAGACTTTTAGTTACCTTTCATTGCTTATGATGCCTTTTAAAATAAATAAAATCCCGGTTTAATGTTTAATAATTATGATGTCGTTTTTATTTGTTTTGTTTTTTTTTAATAATTATAAAATGTTGCTGAAATATCTGAGTTCGACGCTCATAAAAACAATTAAAAATTCTTTATTATTCATTCATTTAAGTTTTTTGTTTTGTTTTGTTTTTGTTTTTACGCGCGGCAGGGTCGTGGTCTGACGGACCGGGCGCAGGCGCGCAGGTTGACGGCAACGTCCCAGGCGTCGTTTGGTAGGGGCGGGCCCATAGCTCGCTTTAGTGTGGATCTCGTGGTGAAGGCGCTCTTTTCTTAGTGGGGACGCAGCAGGTAAGGTGAAACAAGGATACATGACAGTCTCAGATAGAGTAGAGAGGGAGATTGGAGGCGTAATGACATTTTTTTTTTCTTTTTTTGTTGCGGAAGGAATTGAGATAATTAATACATTTTAAATGTTCCTCTAATAGTAATAGTACAGTGTAGTAGAGTGTAAAGAAAAAAATGCATTTAAAAACACACAATATTTCATAAAAAATAATCGCTACTCGTAATCGTTATCGGAATCGCAGTTGCAATCGCAATCGTTATCGTAAATCGCAATAATAATAATTAAAATAATGATAAGATATGTTTGTTAACTTTAATTAATTAAAAGTGGCATTTGATAAGTAAATCAAATCAAAGCCCTCTCTAGTCTTTGGATACTGACAAACAATTTCATTTTAATTTCTATTCACCGTTTCTTTTTGTTTTTGTTTTTGTTTTTATTTCTAAAACTATCATTAAAAAAAAATGTAATTTTCAATTAGATATGGCAACACTTAAATATCAAAATTCAAATTTATGAAATTTATTTATTAAAATTATCAATTTGTTGCAATACCCAGCTACGGGTACTATTGGGACTCAAATTGGGCGGACACATTATAACCCCAGGTCCCAAAGGTTTAATGCCATTGCTTTTCGAATTATTGGTTTCAGTTGACTTTATGGGTGACTTAAGTGGTGGCGGTGGCACAAAAGCCGGTTTGGGTTTCAATGGCGGATTTTTATTAATCGATGAAAAGGAATTGGTTTTTTGCAAAAGCCTTTCATTATCATCACTATATATGGCTGAATCGCGAAAATCATTTTCCAAACACGCCTCCACGCTTTCCTCATACTGGAAACGTTCATTTGGTTTATTTTTATCGCAATTTACAAGAGTTTTCGGTTCACATACGCTATCATTTGATGAGGTTAGAGACAAAACCGAATCTCTTTGCTCTTGGTTTGTGTCTTCGCTTTTCATAACACTGAATAGAGTGCGTGGATCGGCATAGTCTACATGGGCCATGCGTTCGCCTATGGTTTCACTGCCCGGCAAATGTAAAATGGAATGCCTATCTACCTCTAAACTATCCGAGCCTCTACGCTCTAAATTGTGCACCGAACGGCTAAGGCGATTGCCTGTAAAATCGTCTGCTACCACAGATGAATTACTCCACAAACGTTTTAGTAAATTTCGTGCTGTATGACCTCGATTTGAAGGCGCCTCATTTACGGTACTATAAATGGGATTGGCATGATAACTGGCAGACATTTGTGTACTGCAGTCTAAAGAATGCGGCTCTGTAGGGAATTCACTGTTAAAACTGTCTCGTTCCTTAAGTGTTGTAGTGGAAGAAGCACTGGAGCTATGTGGACTCAAGTTTGTTTCGTTTAAGTTGGGCGCAGATGATCCATTGACTTCTTCATCACCCACATTTTTCAAAATACCCTCCGCCGTATAGACTAAGGTAACATAATCTGATTCGGGGCGTGGTAAAGGCTGTTGTTTCTTATCTCTCTGTTGATTATATGGAACTGATTTGGAACGTCCTCCTAAGGGTGGTGAGAACTTGTAGGGCACATGTACATTTCTAAGCAGACTTTCGTAAATGGGCTCATCTTCGGCAGTTTCTAAATTCAAAGACTTGTATTCCATGCAGTCGTTTTCATTCTCTAATGGTGGAGGTGATCGAGAAGGAGGTCGTGGCGGCAATTCTGGCGGCATTACATCCACAGGTTTTTCTGTAGTTTTGTTTAGTTTAACATCCAGACTTTTTGAGGTCTGCAACACTTTATCCGACGACCTTTTCTTTTGTATTTTGGAGTATAATTTATCGAATTCCTTGTTATTTTTTAAGAGATCCAACACTATTTCAGCATCCTGTTTGGCTTTTTCGCTGGGCGATAAAGTAAAAGATGAAGACATTTGTTGTTGTTGTTCTTCGTCCTGATTGCCTTTCATGACCATATCAGGTAAATAATTCGTGGACTTGGCCATTTCTTTGCTCAATTCCTTCTCCTCGATCTTGGTGTTGTTTAAAATATTTTCCGAAGATTCGGTGATTTTTAAGACCGTCTCGCTGGAGGTCTCAAACTCACTGAGAGCCATGTAGAACGTAGAGGTTTCCTTGGTTTTGTTTTTTTGGCGTTTCAAGGAAGACAAACGCTTGCTGGCCGTTGTCTTGGGACTACTTTGGTTATTATCCACAGACTTTTTAATATCTTTAGTGGAAGTTAATGTATTGTTCACCTGTTCGCTGGCTACCTTTTCAAAGTGTTCGATATGTAGACTTATGCGAGGCACCGATTTACTGCGTTCCTTTAAAGGTTTACCACCGAAACGGAATGATTTACTATATTCACGGCTAGATTTAGCACTGGCCACCTGTTTGTTTGGTGTAACGGAACAGTTACATTTTTGGTTTTTAGCACAATTACAGCTCTCCACTGCCTCCTCAGCCATTTCGACTGTGTCCTCTGTAGCTGTGGCTGTATTAGAGCCCAAAGACTTGTCATTAATACTTTCAGCACTTTTGGATATGGACTTGATAAGGGTTTTATTGTCATTGGTGGGCGTGGTTTCACAGAACATTTCCAGTGCATTGGTATTTGATATGGTTTTACGTTTGGTCTTGGAGCGATTACGCATTTCACTGCGTCTAAAATTATTGCGTCTTTCTAAATACGTGGGCGTCGAAGAGGTGGTATGTAAACTCCACTTCCAAGTGTTCTTATCAGCAGAGCGATCTGTAAATAGGCCATAGGATAGAAATTATTCATTAAAATTAAGCATAGGGGCGAGTTGAGTGGAATCAAGTCAAAGCAATTAATAATTTGGAGGCGAATTAAAGCGTTATGAGTTGGTGAATGAAGCGAAAATACGATACGAAATAACAAAAATAGAAGCGTAAGGAACAGTTATAGAAGCAGAAACCGTTTAAACCGCTTAGAGACATATACAGAGATAAACACAGAGTGAGAGAGAGAAAGAGAGAGAGAGAGAGAGAGAGAGAGAGATAGTGAGATAGATAGAGAACGAGAGTTGGTATGTGCCATGCCATAACCATGCTTTTCTTTTGAGTGATTTGGTGCATATTTACGATACATTTGAGTGCTTATTTTTGATGCATGTTTCTAATGTGTTGCATATTTTGAAATGTGTTGTGTTGTTGTATTTAAAATTGAAAAAAAAAGCATTTTTCGACTGGCAGTACTAACCCTATATTACAAGATAGTGTGTGTAATTCAATTCAATTTGATTTGTTTGAATTGCTTTTGGTGTGGTAAAATTTTTTTTAATTTTTTTTAATTACAAATCACCACTTTTCGTTGTTTTTTTTTTGTAAATTTTGTTTGTTTGGTTTTGGTTTTGGTATTGTTTTTGTACTACAGCACTAAAATTGAAAGAAAATTAAAACATTGTGTCACAGTGTAAAGCCAAATTAAGGAAAATTAATAAATAAAGAAAAAAAAAAAACACAGAATTATTAATTAAATTCTGTGTTTCATGTGTATTTTTAAAAAAATTTAAAATTTAGTTTTTTATTCTTCAATAAGTTGAACATTTAAAGTCCAGATGAACGTTGAAATTCATTTATTCTAAGGACCAAAGAAAAAAGAAAAGGAAGAAAATAATTTTCCAATTTGGAGTTTATAAAAGGATGTGCAAATTTGCACGTCTTACATACTGGTGGTCAATTAGGGGTAAAATTAAACTAAAAATTTCATATATTTACAGCCTTTTAAGTTTCTGAACATCCTCTGAATGCTCTTTCCTTAAAAATTAAATTTTATTATAACAGAAAAATAATATTCGTAGGGAAAAATATATACTCCCCGAGCATAACTAAGTAAGTACAATGCGAATTTGATAGAATTTCTTCTAATATTATGCTCGGTTTTCGTTTATTTGTTCCAAATTTTAGAACGTAGGTGGATCTGTTCTCGTTTATAAATATAAGCATATGATATCTGCTTTAGTAGCCGAATAATGGCAATTCTCTTCTCTAAATGTTCATAAGACTTTCAAAGATTTTATTTCATTTAATATCAACACTGTATGCGATATATTATACAGTCTCCTCGAACATTTCAACTATTTTCAGAAAAAGTTCTTACAGGTCCATGAAGAACAGACATTTTCGATGTCCTTGATGAGCAGTACAGTACAAACACAGAAGTAGTAAAGAAAACTTTGTATATCACCCGTGTAAAGTAACATGTAATAGCGATACCCTGGTTAGCTCCCTTTCCCTAGTTTAGACATACAAGTGTCAATCAAATTTATTTCTAAACTGCTAAAATTGGTCAGAATAACTGTGATGTGAGCACAGTTCAGTATTGATTAATAATTTATGAATAATTTACTTCAACTTTTGCATGATCATACATAGTTATGACGTTGTAACCAAAACTCTTGTCTATCATTTGACTGCAATATACAATACAGAAGTAATCCTGGTCTTTTGAAAAACGCTTGTATAAAATTGAAGTCGCTTTAAGCCCTGAAAAGGAATTGGTTTTCTCCAAACGCCTTTCATTATCATCACTATATAGCGCTGAATCACGAAAATCATTTTTTAAACACGGCTACACGCTTTCTTTGTACTGGAGACGTTCATTTGGTTTATTTTTATCGCAATTTACAAGAGTTTTCGGTTCACATACGCTGTCATTTGATGAGGTTAAAGATAAAACAGAATATCCTTGCTTTTGGTTTGTGTCTTCGCTTTTGATAACACTGAATAGAGTGCGTGGATCGGCATAGTCTACATGGGCCATGCGTTAGTCTATGGTTTCACTGCCAGGTAAATGTAAAATGGAATGCCTACCCATCTCTTGACTATCGCAACCTCTACGTTTTAAATTGTGCACCGAGCGGCCAAGACCGATTACCTGTGAAATGAGCATCATTTACTCCAAAGTGTATAACTTTAGCAAGATCATGTGCATACATGGTTATGATGACGTAACCAAAACTATATTCTATCATTGGACTGCATCATACAATACAGAGGTGAAGAAGAATGCGGAATAGTTTTGTAGATTCAAAGAGCACTTGTACAGAATTGAAGTCGCTTTAAGCCCTCTTTGTAGGCTATGTAATGGGGATAATAAACAGAACAGAACAGATTTATGTCGGTTGACAGTTGTCAGAATACACACCTAAACGTATTTGCATTGTATTTCATTTCAAGTAAAATAATAAAAATTTCAAGAAATTACAACAAAATTTAAAAAAAATGGTTCAGAAAGCCTTGCACGTTTTTCTTTTTCTTTTTTCAGTTTCTTTTATCTTAGCCTTTAGCGCTGAAACTAATTTGCAATTTAAAAAAAAAGTTATTTTGTTTCAATTCCCCATTGATCAGCAAAGAAATATAAAAAAAATTAACAAATTTCAAGGAAAAATTTACAATTAAGAGCGAGCGAGACAATACAAATTGTATTTTTTTTTTTTGGCATTTAAGTTATTGAGAAAAACAAAAAAAAGTTAAAAAAGAGAAAAAAGAGAGTAAAGCTTAGCCCGGCTTTTTTGAACACCACCTACATTACATACCTTCCTCATCGCCCAATTGATAAACCAGCTCTTTGGCTCTCAATGGAATATTATCGAACTTTTCGAGTAGGACACTTTTAATGTGTTGAGTCCATTGGCGTTTCTGTTCACGATTTTTTGCTGTTAACTTGATTTGATGGCGCGGTTCATCGTATGGTATTACATAAAAGCTGGTTGGGTCACCGGCCAAGTGTTCGCTCAGCATGAGATTGTTTTGCTTCAGAAAACAAACGAGAGCAAAAAAAAAAAAAAAAGAAATTCAAATTAAAATAGAAAACAAAAGCAAACGTACATAAAATACGAAATACGTTGAAAGAGATAGAAGATCTATGAACAGAGTCTGTCTGTTGTGTGACTAATTAATACCATTTACACTTACGTGTATGTAGCTTTTGAATTGCAAGCGATTATCCTCTTTGGGTTTGGCTATAATCAACATGGTAGCGAAGAGTAACACTCTACGGGGTTTATTGTTTTCCATTAAAATGCCCTCCAAACGTAATTCACCCAAGACGGTAAGCTCTACAATATTTTTTAAATTACTTTTGAGATAAAAAAATTGAAAGCTTTTTACACTTACCCGGTCCTAGCCAGCCATCTAATATGCCGGATAATTCTTTAACTCGTGTCTGCTGTTCCAATTTACGTTTCACTTGATCTATATTGCGTGCCACTTGCCGCATGATTTCATAGGCTTGCATGACTTCCTTAATGTCACAGTGTTTGCGTAAATTCTTAAAAGAAAAAGAAAAAAAAAATCATTTTTCTTTACTGGAAATCATTCCATCAAATTGTGGAACTTACATCCAAGAGCAGGTGATATTTTAAAATTCTTTGTACTGGTTTCAGCAGATACGAGCCCAAAGGCAGTGTATGATGCAACATTGTTTGGGTCGATGCCAGCAAGGCATTGGTATGAGTAGCCTGCAGTAATTTGGTAAGCAGTGATATGGCCTCAGGATAACTAGTGCTGAAATAATATTTTTTTAATAGTTTTGATGCATTAAAGTTATGTAAAGCGTTGCGACTTACCAGTAAGTGGTGTAGACATCGAAACCTTCTCTTAAATCTATAAAACATTTGGCAATTTTAAGCGGATCCAATATGGCATCGTTCAGATGTTTTAATAATTCCGAATTGAATTGATAGACATCCTGTATGTTGGAAAATAAAGTATTTAAGTCGTCTTGTTTCAAGCAGGCACGTTCCTTCCAATCCAAGAGATATCTAATGGCAGAGAAAGGAAATTAGAAAATTCCTAACAAACATAGTTTGTTGTGAACTCACCCTCTTATAACTTCTCCTAAATCGTTAACATAACTTCTTTCCGAGTCAACAATTTCCATGCAGGCTCGTTCAAATACCGTCATGCCACTGTGAGGATCGGCTAAATCGTGTTCGTCTGCTAAGCTTTCGATGCTGGCCAAATACGAAGTGTTTAATTTACCATTCATATGATCGGTACCCGAACTCGAACTTGAGCTCGATGAGGTGGAGCATATAGACGATGAGGATAGGGGACGGTGTTTTAGTTTAGCAATGTCCGGCAACATAAGCGTAGAGAGTTTACGCGATTCTTTGGGTGAAAATTTCGATTTGATATCCGATAGGCGATCCAAACTTTCTGCAGATATTTGATTCTCATCGAGTTCTTCATCTTTGAGGAATTGTGAGCGTGGCAGGGTATTGGTGTGCTTAAGACTGACATTGATATTCTTTTGGGCAAAATCTCTTGCCGCCAAACTCTTCGAACGGGCATATGACAAGGGATGCTGTTGCGTACCATTATGTTTGTTATTATTCGTTGAGATCACTGTTGAGTTGAGAGGTTTTATCACACTCCCATCTCCTGATGGCGTATGGAAATCCTTAGAATTGACTGCTAATGTGAGATTTTTAAGATTTTGTGAAACCACAGCAAAATTAATTGCTTCCGAAACAGAATTTTCCGTGTTTAAACACTCCAACGACATATTGGTGCCATTCTGTAGACAGTCCTTATCATTTTCATAACCACATCTGTTAAGACTTAAAGCCCTAGAGCCTAGTCCTGCCACTCCTGTCAGACAGTCGAAATTAAAGGGTATGGTATTAGTGGGAGTCTTATCATCGTCCATGTACGAATTTCTTAAACTCTTTGTTTTGTATTCAAAACGAGTTAACGAAGTGTGTTCAGAGTGTTCGTTTAGAACATTATTAAAGGTTTCAACGAGATCAGTGCCTGTCTGAGCCAGTTTGCCCGTAATCTTGGAGAGCGGTATATGGCTAAGCTTGGCTTTATGTTGGCTATTGCAACAATGGCCAGCACTTGATGACTTTTTAATAAAACGATGTTGCAAATGGATTTGCTGCTGTTGTATGGGTGTACTGGCACGATTTTGGTATTGCAAAGCTTCTATATCCACTGCATCAACTGCCTCGGCATCTGAGTGTGTAATAATGCGCTGGACATTCGGTGATAGATTGCGTATGTTGGAACGATGTTTACTTAAAGAGCCATTAGTGGAGGATACCGATTCTAGAGAACCTCTTAGACTACTACTGCAACTGCCACTGTTGGATGGTGTTAAGGCAGTTGTTGTTGTTATCCCGAACTCTTCTCTTTCCTGAGAGTTACGTACACTTTTATTTTCGTTTTGTTTAGCAGCGTACTTTTCCAAACGGCTTAGATATGCATCCAATGGAGGTTTGGTTTGTTCTTGCCGCTCAGCATTCGCTTCTTTATGGTGAATATCACAGTCTGTTGTATTGTAGGTGTTGGAAGCTAAAGAGCTGGTAGTCGTTATAGACTTATGATTGTGGCTTGCAGATGAGTTTGAGTTTGTGGTAGAATCTAAAACAGTCGTGAGTGTATCGTAAATGCCCAAAAGAGAAGGAGTTAAATCTGTGGAACTACCTGCAAATGGAAAAATAAAAGAAAATTTAAATAAAATTTATGCAAAACAATCTAAACGATTTATTATACAATATAACACCACTTAATGCATTACCCATTAATTTAATAACACGCAAACAATAACAAGAATAAAGAATGAAAAAGAAAAAAAACGTAATTCCTTAAGCTTTTGTTTTGAGATTTTTTTTATTTTTTTTTTTGTATTTTTATTTCGTATTTTTTGTTTGCTTAAATCAATCATTAATGCATTCCAATGTGTTTAATCATTGAATGAACAAATACAGCCTGTAAAGATGATACCCCTTTTCACAGCCCTATGCTTGAAAATGTGCAACACAGTTTAGCTTGCAAGCTTAAAGGATAACACGGATTGGTTAATAATAAGTAAACCAGGTTTGCGCATGGCAAGCATATTTATTCGAGCATGGGGCAGATTTATGCATAACATCAGAATACTGTTGCCATGTGTAGTGTTGTTGTGTTAAATGTTTTACAATGTATTCTCTAAACATGTGTGTAGGTAGGTTCGCTTCATGCATGCTTAAATGTTCACTGACTGATCAAAGCCTTTGTAGTCTTTCTTGCAATGAAAGAAGAAAGAAGAAAGAAAAACAAAAACAAACAAAATATCAATTGTTGTTGTAGTTGTTGTTGTACATATTGTAATTGTGTATCATGTCTTATAGGCGCCAGTTATTCAGTATTTTTCCTGCTCTTTTCTGTTTTCAATTTTCACTACTTCGTCGTCATTGGCCTGCCTGATGATAATAACACAGTGATGTTTGTGTTGGTGGTGTTAATAGTGTTGGTACGATTGCTGTTAAGATCAGCTTATGCTGTTGATCTTATGTATTGCATTACATGCGGAGCACTGGAGTGCATGCTAAATTGCAATTGCCCACACTCTAAGCACAAGAGCACAAGAGCAGCTACACCATCACACAATACAATAGCGTTTCTATAAATATTTTCCATACACAATTAATAATAATTTTACTTGAACTTTGTATACGAGTATGATACACACGTGCTCTCCTGCTGCCTGCCTTTTATGCTATACAGGGCTGGAAGCAATACTTGAACACAACGGCATTAACATCATGTTACAAGCGACAAAACATTATTAGGGGTAATCACCAAAGACAGGCAAAGGTACACCTATTACATTACATGAATGAAAATAACTTCAAGGGTTTTAAGGAAATTTGAGATTAACAACTGGGACGTCAACAGTTTATCGAAGAAAAAATTTTCAAAAGAATTTTGTTTCAATGTTTAGAAAAAGCTTGACTTTTGAATTTTGAAATTGAACACCAAAAAACAAAATAAATTTTAATGTTCACATCGCTTTTTAAATCTTGAGAGTTAGTTTTAATTAAGAACCTTCTTCTCAATTGACTTTAATTTTCACAAAATTTTTATAAACAAGCCTCCTTCCTCTCAAGTGGGAAAGAAATACTTTTGCATTGTATTTCAATGGTTTTTCTTTTTCTTAAATTTTATTTCGTCTTTTCTAGAGCATGCCCTGAATATTTAGTATGTAAATATGTAATCCATGCATATGAATTAAAAGCATAATTTACTTGGGCATAAATACTTTGTCTTCTTCTTTTTTTTTATTCCAAAGCATTTGAAATCCTATAAGTTTAAGCTCCCATAGACAGTTCTTGATTCAGTTTTATTTTTAAACTCTTCTTCACTTTATTTTTACATCGCACAACAATCATTCTTTTCATTTGATTTTTTGTAGCAAAAAAAAAAGGAATTCTTTTCATCTTCATTTCAGCATCCATTCACTTGGGCATCATCATATTGATCTGCTTTTTATAATAAATAATGCAGAAAAACAACAACAAATGCAAAATATTCACAGAAAATTTAAGAATGTTTGTTTGATACAATTGCATACAAACTGTTATTAATGAGAGCGTACATTTTCGCAAAGGTCTAAGCAGGGTATATAACAAGGCCTGCAATTGAAAGGCCTTTTTGATGAGAGCCCATTTAAAACGATATGAATTATGTTAGATGCTGTACCACAGTTATGTTGGGGGACCTTTAAAGGTTTAGCTCCTCTAAAGGTATAAGGGTGAATGCACAATGGCATAGAGCTGTTACTCCAGCATCCTTGTGGATTTCAAAACCTTAAGAAGTATGGATTTCATGATATCACACTCTAGACTTTCTTCACAGGAGTTCCTACTTATAGAGGGCATGGATGGTTCGAAGTCGTCAGATATAGCTCATTTGATACCGGGTCGTTACAGTTTCTGATAGCCAGGTTGTGGTCTACGGCAGTCGCTAGGCTCTCAACGAGATGGCAGAGCGGTACAATTTTCACATCACGTGGCTACCAATTCATATTGGCATTGTGGAAAACTGCAAAGCAGACGAATTGGTTAAGCTCTGTAATACTGCGTTTAACGGTATTTGTCCGAATTATTATTGGACACTGCAGTTTGGGTAATCATGCGAGACGTATTTGTCTTGGTCATACGTCCAGCACGTACGTAGTTGATCATTACAATCCTTTAGTCAGGATTACGACCTAGTTGCTCACACTGCTTATGTTGTGTGCATTAATTTTTATACATGAGTGGCGGGACCTACAGTTTAAGGTCGACTCCGAACGACACATTTCTGGGAAACTTTTTATGGCAATTTTATTTACTCTCAGAGTTTTTGTTTGAAATATGCTGAGAGGAAGTCGCTGAAGAAGTATTTTTTTCGTATTTTCATTTTGGTATCTGACCTGGGGTTTGAACTGAGGCCTTACGTCTAATAAGCCAATATACTACCTACTAGACTACTGCGACTTCACGTACAGTAGCTTGTGTAAATTTTTCTCAATGGTCACTTGTACTAGATGAAAAGGCCTTTTAAAAGGCTTTGCATAAACCTCTTTGCTAACTCGGTTGACAACAGTTCTAGTGTAACAAATCCATAAGCATGAGCGCTTTTTTTTGGTGTGTTTTTTTTGGTAAAAAGAAAGCAAAGAATTTATTTATTTGCTATGCATAAGGAGTAAAGCCCTCCTTTCTTTTCTTTTCTTTTTTTTTTAATTTAAAATATGGAAAAATGTAAAAACATAAGTTTATGTGGCACAAATACAGAAAAAATGCGTATAAATTTGTGGCTAAAACGATTAGCGGCAGAGCCATAATATTAAGAAAAAAAAAAAAAAAAAACAACAACACCAACCATCAGAGCTCTCTACCCCTTGGCCTCAGTTGCAAAGTAAAAGTTAAACAAATATGAGGAAGGGATAAACAAGCAGACAACAATCTAGAAATTTATGTGCCAGCCATTATTGTTAGCATAGGAGAGGTACGTACTACATACCATATATTAACTCAAGTGTTTTTGGGTAACCTTTGAAAAATTGTTGTCGTTTTAAACGAAATGCATTGCTTTTAATACGTTTGTTGTATTCTATTTAGTCAATGTATGTTGTTGTACTACATGCTGTTGTCATATGTAGTATTTAATTTGTTGTTTTTTAGTTGTTTTTTTTTCTTTCTTTTGTTTCAGGTTTTTGTTTCTGTTTTCATATGGCATTTTGATGGTTAATTTTAGTTTTGGATTTCATAACAAACGATTTAACGCCCACCATCACCACCACCACCAGCACCCATGCAGCCCGGTATCTGGCGTTTAACATATTGAAATACCGCCTGTAAATTAAAGAAAAAAAGAAGAAAAAAAAAGAGAACCGAAAAGGAAAAATATGTTCTCGTTAAGCTAGTCAATGAATTGAACAACAAATAAACAGACGTTGAACACATTGTATGCGAACAACTGTTTCTAGGAATTCAATTGGTAGGAGCGGGAGAGAAGAGGAAAAGGTCAAATTGCAACAAAAAAAAAAACAAAATGTTCTGAACGTAAGTACTCATACAAATATTCAAGAAACAAATGGTCTACACAGACAAAAAAAAAAAAGAAAAAAAAAAAGTAAAATAAATCATAATGAATAGATACGAACACGAACATATTTGTTTGACTAGTTTACAGCCATAAACCGTAAACCTCTTTTTCTCCTTTTTTTTATTGTTCACATTAAGAAAAAGGAAAAAAAAAACTCCATGAAAACTCTAAATGTTTAACAAATTTGTCGTATTTTATGTGTGTGGCAATAAGACAAATTTTCGAAAACGATTAATTTGTTGAAAATTTTTTTCAAATATTTTGATTTTTTTTTTTTTTATTCAAATTTATTTTATTATCTGGCTTTATGACCAAAAATGGTCTTTAATTGCATAAAAATTTTAACAAATTAAAGGCTTGTTCTTTAACTCATTTCGTTTATTTATGAAATGCAATTGAAATATTTCAAATGGTTATTAAAACATTGAAATTATATTACAACTTGCCTTTAAAGTTGAGTTTAGTTAAGGGTAACTCTAGCTAAAGTGAACTTTAAAGTCACCTTTAACTTAACGTAACTTTAGCTAAAGTGAACTTTAAAGTCACCTTTAACTTCTTTTCGTTATTAGAACCTACAGATAAAATAAAGTTAAGTTTTTCAAAAATATGGCAGTGCCGGAGCAATGTCGGTTTCTGAAACAGAGTGGCAACGACGCGCTTTATTTTTATTATTGTTTTTGCTCATTTTTTTTTTGTATTTGAAGTTTCCATATTGAAAATAGCATATAATATGGCAAGTTGAGACATAAACTTAACTTTAAAAGTTAAAGGTAGGATGATACCCCCTTTAGCTTAAACGGCAAGTCGTAATAATGGCCCTAAAACAATGTTTTTGTAAATTTTTAGTCTGTAAAACGATTGTAACAATTCATAATTGAAAAGGGTCTTAATTTCACTGCTCTTGGTTTTCAAAGTAGGAGTAATAATAGAGAGAGCATGGACATATACTCGGCTTAGCTCTACTATCATGGTTAACAAAGTTCTTACATGATCATGCATGTTAAATTTAATTGATAAGGACTCTGAGCAATTTGTGAAATCCTTGAAACTCTATTTGGATCATATTGCTAGACTCTAAGCTATTGTCTGAGTGCATTTGATACCCTATCCTTCATCTAGCGCCTGTGTGAAGAAGTGTTAAGGAAGAAATTCTTGTCATAATAAGCGAATAATTGTCATAATAGAACTGATTTATAAGACATTTCTTGTTCTAAAGTCTTAAACACTGAATATTCATTTTGTTTATTTGTACCGGATGTTGTTGGTGTTGGCCATTTGAAAAGAAAAACATCCATTAAAGTGTTTTCCAGTCTCCCACATTTCCTATCCTTTGATGTTTTCTCTTTTTTCTTAAAAATGTTTCGCTGTGTGGTTAAAAATAAAATTTTCTCCTGTTGTATAAATAAAAGGAAATTGTTATTTCAAGTGCTGCATGCAGCATGTTTATTAAAATTGTAAAAATAAAATCTATTTTAAGATCTTTTTATTTTAACACACCACATTACATGCAAGAAGAAGACTTTAGACTTCTTGGTAACTAGAAAAAAGAAAAAAGAAAAAGAAAAATGGAATTTCTTTTTGCATATCCTTAAAGAAATCTTATGATTGAGTGAATGAGTAAGTGAGCGAGTGTCTGAGTGAGTGATTCGTCACAGATAAGACATTTCATAACCCTGAAAGTTGAATGAACCAAAAGCCCAAGAAGTTCCTTGAATGTCTGCTGCTGCTCATTTATTTGTATGAATGTGTTTCAAGCATACATATTTGCATGCAAAAAATGTCTGTGTTCCCTGCTAAATGGTATGCAGAATTACCAGCCAGTCTACTGCTTCCCTTTCATTGTCTCTGCCAGTGCCTAGCACTGTATGCTGCTGTTAAGAATGAAAGAACATTTAAATACCAATGCAATGCTTACACCGGCAATGAAATTTAATTATTATGGCCCTGTACAGTTTGTGGTGGGTAAAAAGGAAATTTGTTATTCAAGACATGGCATTGAAAAAAACCGTTTCTTTTTTTTTATTTTGTTTATGACAATAAATTTATGATTTAATGGTTTAGAAGGCGGAAATCACACTTCTTCTTCTTCTATTCCACAGTGCATGGAACAGTAATTGTGTTGAAGAAAAGTGAAATTTTTGAAAAGAACATAATTTATGGTGTGTGTTGTTTGGTTAAGAATTAAAATAAGCCATTAGAATAATGAAATTAATTGATATGAATGCCATGGTATACTGCACAGAACTCTAGGACCAATTCAATTTCATAGTAGACTTCCAGCATGGGAACTTTCAAAATGTGTTGTTTCAATTCCATTTTGTTTCTCAGTACTTTGTACAAATTTTTGATCATATTTTTAGCAGCTAAACTTATTCTGAAAACAATAAGAAACAAACGTATAATGCTTAGCAGGTAGCAACCGGATGAGTGTGTCAACATAAAACAAAAACAAAAGGAAATCGCCTCCTATGCTGTATAAGAGTTCTGCAATATTCTTTATGCACATAAGTTGCCCTTGAAAAAGTATTTAATGACGGAGCTAGAACACGTTGTTGTCCTCGAGCAAGAACTCGATTCATTTTCGTTGCCAGTGTAAACACTTGTTCGTAGTGCCTACTTCAAATTGATGAAGTTTAACGTTGTGTTCATACAATATGACTGTATAATGAGACGCAAAGTCAAAAACAAACAAAAAAATAACAACAACAATAACAGCAACAACAAAAAATGAAATGCAAAGATACTAATAAGAAACAGTAGTTAAGATAAATGGTGTTAAAAAGTCGAATATGAATAAATAAATAAACGAACACGAATTGTAAAAAACAAAAAAAAAACAAATTCAATGAGGCCAACCAACTTTTGCCGGTGTTTTTTAAAAATTCATGTGACACACACACACACACTTTATATTTTGAAATGCCTTTAGGATACCTTCTCCATATAAATTGCAAAAAACAAACACACACACACACATAGAGAGAAAAAAGGAGTCATAAAAAGCGAAACATAACGAACGCATTTCATGAAACGAGTACATGAGGCAACATATGCAGCAAATAGATGCAGATGCAGATGCAGATACGGTTACCGATACAGATACAAACGAAAACCGACTAAATATTGTTATTCGTACAAAATCTAAAGAAAATGTAGGCGTTTTATTTGTCGCCTACCTAAACAACAACAACAACAACAGCAGCAGCACTTAGTATAGCAACATGCAACAGAATTCGTTGCACTTACAAAAAACTCTTCGTCTAGACTCTTGAAATGAAATGGAAAAAAAAATCCATGAATTCATGAATGAATGAAAAAGTTTAGAAAAATCGTAAAGTGCACCAACACGTCCCCCATTACCACCACCAACACACCACCACTACCGGCTCCTTGATGTTGTATGAAGACAGAGAGACTGTCAGTCAGCCTGCCATAAACCTAGACTGGCAGGAGTATCTTACAATAAATGGTCAAGGGTGTCATAAGGGTAATGACAGAGAAGGATGTTCATTCATTTCTGTTGAACTATGTATGTGTGCGTGTGCTTGCATGTTGTTGTCATAAGGTTTCCTTTGCCAGCCCATATGAAGAACCATAATACAAGCGACAGACGACTATTTAAAAGAAAAAAGAAAAAAAAACTTTGTGGGAGCATAAAAGCTAAAAATAAACTGCCATAAAATAAGAATTACGTTTTTTTTTATTCTTTTTGCTTAATTTCCATAAAGAAAAAGGGCCCACAGCTAATTTTCTGCTAAAAAAACAGCAAAAAAAAATAAAAACATTTTATGTCAGGAAATTTTAAGGAGCAATTAGAAAAAGAATTCTACACGGAGAAAATTAAAAGCGGATACGTCGTAATTGAAACAAATTTGTAAAATATTTTAATGAATTTATTTGACATTTACAGGCTATTATTGAAAATTTCCGAATTCTTTTGTATTTTGTGGGAAAAGTTTCCATTTCTTTTGCCAGCATAAATGTATTCCAGCAGAATTGATCTACAATTTTGGGAGAGATTTTTTTTAATTGAAAAATTCCGCTAATGCAACTGCCTCCACTTGAGGCAGATGCAGTGGTAGTTTAATTTGAAATTCAATTGAATTCTGTTTACAAATCTTTGATGTCATAAGAGCTACAATGTACTTGCTGTTGAACAAAATCCACTTGACCTAGAAAAGCATACAAAATATATTTATTATGGGTTTGATGATTGGTTGATGGTGTTAGTTGTTTGCTTGGACTATGATTTGTGAAAACTTGTGCTGACTTAGTGGAAAATGGTCCGTAAGAGATGAAAAGATTTCCTTATTTATTCAGTCTTGAAACTAAAGCTGAACGTTGTTTCAAATACGCTCAGACATTAACCCCTTTTAAGAGGATTTTACTCAGCTTTATATTTTAAAGTAGAGCTTAGTCAAGTATATTAGAAAATGGGGGTCCACAAACTCCATCTTTTTATTGCGAAAGTAAGGCACTTACTTATGAAGAGAAAGGCAGGTTCTTTCTTTTCCTCAGGTCTACACCTTCACCCATGAAAAGTTTCTTAAATTTGTCATTCAGAGTAGATGTTAAACTGCAGGTCTTGCCACAATTGTGTTGGAATACCAGAGAAACCGTTATAGGAGAAGGGAAAGAGCAGTAGTTTTATGGGAATTCATTTTTAAATTTAATGCGATTTGTTTCCCTATGAATCGAATGAATTTTCTTTTAAGTTGGAAAATCTTTTAGTATTTGTTGTTATGCTTCTTCTATTCTATTATTTGTACTGTTGTTGTTGTTGTTGTTATTGTTGCATTTTATTGCAGCCCAAAGTGCATTAAATAATAACCTTTCTTAGAACTAAAACGGTATGTATCTGTCGGTATTTGGCAACGAAAAATAAATGAAAAAAAAACATTTTTTGATTAAAAAAAAAAAAAAAAAAAAAAATATAGAAAAAGAAAAAGAAAAAGAAAAATACCAGGGCTACACCCTTTTTTCAAATTAAATTAATAAAATAACGAAAAAAAATATAGGAAAAGTTAAAATATTTCAGGGTTTTTCTACTGAAGGAATTTTTGAATGCAACTGCCGGTTTGACGGAATCTTTTCTCTGTCTTTGCCCTTTGTATGGCACTCACCTTTTAGGGTTTTGGTAGTTAGAAAAAGGTTTCAATGAACTTCTAAGTTTTTCTTTTTTTTTATTAATTTTTTTTAAACATATTTTCCACGAACTTTTTTTTGTATTCTTTTTTCTACACAACAAATTATTTTCATTTTTTTTTTCTTAAATAAATTTTAAATAATTTTTTTTTTTTATAATTTTCTTTTTATTTTCCTGTTTGTTTTATAATCTTTTTAAATATTTTTTTTTAAATTTTTTTTTTAAAATTAAAAATTTTTCAATTTATTTATTAAGACATCACTCACGTACGTGTTTTTATTTTCTGACAGAAAACATTTTATTTTTGTGTTAATTTTTCTTAAACTTTTATTTGTTAACATATTTTTCTGTTGTTGTTGTTGTTGCTGCTGCTGATATTGTTATTGTTGTTGTTGTTGACAGTTATTACAAACTGGTACTAAACTGTTTCATTTTAACCACATTTATGAACCTTGTATTCATTCATTTCTATTATTACTGTTGTTGTTGTTGTTGTTGTTGTTGTTGTTACTGTTGTACTAGGTACAATAACAAGTATTTGTTTGGTTTTTCAATTGAATCTGTGATTTCAATTCGATTTTTTTTCTTGTGTTCATAATATGCATTTAAAATAATTTTTATCTTCACTTTATCCACTGTTTGTTCATGTTTTCATTACGATACTAGATTCTCTACTGTTTCAATAACAATTTTTAGTTGAGTTTGTTTAGGTTTTTAACATTTTATGCTCTTATGGTACGTAGTACGTACCTTATCGCATTATTCTGTTTTTGTTTAAAGGTTTTTTTCTATTTTATTTTTATTTTTTAATTATTCTTTATTTAGTTACTGTTTTTGTTTTTTTTTTTTGTTTTTTGCATTGTGCAACTCCTCTGTTAGTCGTTGCTCTATGTCACTTAGTTTAGTTTGGTTTTGGTCTGGTCTGGTTTATGTTACAACGAACGACTGCCGTTGCCGTTGTGTCACATTCAATGCAATTTCAATTCCAGTGGTGGTGGTAATTTACACCTTTTTTTCTTCTTCTTCTTCTGTTCACCAAATAAGAGATACATATCGGCTTTAAAAAAAAAGAGTTTCTAAGGGGGTTGCAACAGAGATACTCTTTTACTCTGAAGTTAAAAGCCTTCAAAAGAGAGTTAATCACTCTCTCTCTCTCTATAATGCCACAAGAAGAGAAAGAGAGTAACGTGAAGCAGACATTTCAACAGACAAGTTGAAATAAAAAAAAAAGTTATGAAATCCAATATCTAAATATAAATCCAATTGCACACACACACACACACACGAATACTCTACTCTATTTGCTATACATAAACATGAACTCTTTATAATCTGTACAGGGTTTGTCAAGTCAATGTTGATTATTTAAATTTTGTTCTTTTCGATACACTCTGTTTAATGCTTTTTATTCGTTAAGAAATACAATTTCTGTAGTTTTGTAATAATTAGTACTTTTTATGTTTAATTAGTACTTTTTTTTACCCTCAATGACTTTTTAAAGGTACTTTTTAAAGGACACAAACAAATCCATGTCGAATATTTAAATTTTTTACATTTTCATACACTCTGTTTAATGCTTTTTATACGCCAAGAAGTAGCATTTCTGTAGTTTTAACATAATTAGTACTTTTAAAGTACTTTTTAAAGGTACTTTTCAGAAAATGTAAACAAAGTTTTTTTTTTTATGAAAAGTCAAAGTAGAAAGTACTTTTTAGAGGTTAAATAGTACGAATTGCAGAAAAGTACCAACAAATTATACAAGCTTTGTTGATATTTTTGATTAACAAAAACTCTGCTTTACTAATTTTTTTCAACCTTAATGGTCCAATAGAAAAAGAAAAAATACTATAATGCTGGAATTGAAAACTCGAACGAACGCTATTTTCATTTAAGGTCCTAAGTTAGACTGCCAAATAATCGATATTTGCATACCTATGTGCATTGGTTTGTTATCACAAATATGTTTTAAATTTCAATTTTAAAGAAGAACTACATACTTGAAAGACCCTGTATGAAATTATAATCTCTCTCTAAAACAATACTTTAAACATTTTAAAGCTCATAAATGTGAAATATTTAAACGTACGTCCATTTATTGTTGTATATGGATGGAGTCGTGTATCTGCCGGCACTCGTATGCGCTAAATGTACTAAAAAAAAAGAGTAACGAAAAGAGTAGTAAATGGTAACCCAGTAAAATGTTTTCAAAAGAAAAAAGGTGTGGAAGTTGGTAATGGAGTTGCAAATGCTCTGGTTATGATAAGAGTTGTTTGGTTTTTTCCTTCTTTTCTTTTCTTTTTTTTTCTTGTTTGTTTTTGTTCAATTCCATGTTGTTTGCTCGTCAAATGTGGGCTAAATATGCCTGTAGTTGCCGTCTTCGTCTCCGTCTCCATTATCAATGTAGCTCGTGTTCGTATGCAGGTTAAAATGTTGAAGAAATTAATTATGCCACATTAAATTGAATATCTAAACACACACACGTATGCAAACAATTTGCAACTTTTGAAAAACCCAACGAACTTTATTTTTCTGTTTCTAGTACGCCCATAAAAATCTTAAATGTGTGTGGAACATTTTTTGTGAACATTTTTCCAAAGAATTATTCAAAAAAAAAAAAAAAAAAAAAATTGTAACGTTTTTTTTTGTCGTCTTTTTGACCAAAAATGATGTCATTTTGAAGAATTTGAAACTTGTTTGTTAAGAGTTTAGAATTTCGTTATAGAAACGTTTGATTACCTCTTTTGTTTTCATGTAGCATAACAACAATATGTAAACGAATAAATTATGCAATTGGAAGATTTTCAACAGCCATTAAACAACCAACCAACTCTGTGTAGAATTATAAAATTTTATTGTAAATATTTTAATATTTTCAAGTGTGAAAAGAATTCGTTTTTATTTTATTAATAAAAAAGAATTTAAAACCATTTTTAATGACTATAATATGGCTTTCAGGTTTCAAGTTATTTTTTTTCATTTTTCTACTCGTATTTCTCAATCCCAAAGCGGTTGTTTTGGATTACTTCTCAAGTCTATAGAAATTTATAAATTCGGATATTGACCTTCAATTTAAATTGTAAATAATTTTGATTAAAACCGGATGGTCATTCCAATACTTTTGGTATGAATGATTAAAAGTTCATGAGTTTTTGGGTTTTAGTCCAGTACCCCTGATCTCAGGGTGATTTATATAGGCTTTGTGCATAGGGTCTTTCGGGATAAGCCAAATCTGGGACCATTTAAAAAAGCAATCTTGAGAGTTCACCATCGCACAGCTGGACTAAAACTCTAAGGTTTCAAATTCATAATTAGAAGCCTACGAAGATCGAAATTACAATTTCTTGGCCTTTACCTTAGCTTGAACCACAATGACTATGGTTTTTAGGGTTGGTAGTTGAGCAGTATAGCTGTTATACGATGTCACTTTACCTGTTACATACTTACAAGTATTGCTTGAACTCTTTCTCTCTCTCTAGCTCTCTTACGTTCTCTATTCAAAATACAATCGAAAATCTAGCCTGTCTGTGCTAGCGTGAAAACAGTGAGCATCAGACGCAATTATTTAGAGCCTTAGAAAGACAAGGAATCCGAGTGCTTATGGAATATATCTCATGCTTGCTTAGGCTTGAGAAATAATCTGATATGGACTTAAAGTTAAGGCTTTACTGAAACACAGAATTTACCATGCTTTAAGGTTTTAAAAGGACATTAAGGATCCAAGAAATATTTGTTAGAATTATTGACAATTATTTTGTTTCCGGAGCAGGAGGAGGAAATTCTTAATCTTCTATTAGGTCAGTTGTATTACGTGACCTAAATTGATGCTTTGTATTGAGGCTAGCTAGGCCTTTCGGTTATCTTGGGAGCACAACTATAAGAGAAGAGTTTTCGCCTAACTCACCTTTTGCTTTGCCTACAGGCATACAAAATTTCTTCTTTAAACATTTTGTATTGTATTATATTGCCAAAATAATTTTTATCAGACTTAAATCTTAACTACACCTATTTATAGTTGTTTGTGCCTTTAAAATTAAATGCTTTTTATGAATTAAAAAAAAAGAAACACAATATTTTCCTGATTGATAAACAAAATTTGTCAGAATTGTTCATTAATCATCGTTTCTTTAGTTTATGAATAGGGGCACATGCATATCTGCTTAAGTTAATTTAAGAATGAAATGAAATAAATCTTTATAAATTATTTTTAATAACAGAACAACAACAATAAGAAGCAGAAAAATGACAAATCGTTATAGTCATCGCGGTATCTGGTAAAGTGACAGAGCTTTACGTAAAAATAGAACAAAATTGTAAAGGAAAGATCTGTTGAGCATGAAAACAGTTGAACGTGAAATACGCTCAACAAAATGTCTATCTTTTCAATGATTGTTGTTGTTGTTTTTTATATAAATTTAATTTTTATTATTAATTGTAATTTAAACAAATTCGTATTCTATTGTTAAATGCTTTAAGATTTTTCTAGGTTTATTAGTGTAATATTTTCATAGGAAATATAAGAATTTGTTTCAATACGAAACCATCTTCAATCTTATAACTGATGATTATGCCTAATAGTGTCTTCTACAATTGTTGCCTACCACAGGTTTGTTTTCTTTTTTACCACAATTACTCTTTATATTCTTACATTAATTTATCACATAAGAATTGCAAAAAAAAACCCCAGAAACTGTGGTATTTCTTTACTTTTAAAACCAATAACCCAGACTGCACACTAATTTAGTCAGAGTTGACTTGAAATTATTATTAAACTCGGGTATCTTGTATGTAAAAATAGTTTATGAAACACTAACATCATCATCATCATCATCATCATCATCATCATCATCATCATCATCATCATGATGTTTATTATCGAGTTAATAGGCAGGTTTGCTTAACATTATTATCAACGTTTTCAATTGCATTAAGAGAGTCGTGCATCATTGCAAGCAAATACGTACGTACGTACATATTGATTGTAAAACCGCAACTTTAGCATTTTCATCGAAAAGAAATTCTTCACGTTTGTATAGCAAATAATACGCAAAAAAAAAAAAAATAATAAAAATAAAATAAAAATAAAAAAAAGAAACATTACCATGGAATACAATGAAATCAAGTAAAATAATGCAATTGCAATAGAAAAAATAAAAATACGTAACCTTTATATGCAACAAAGCAAATATCAGTAAAGATGAAGCATAAATAAAATATATAAAGAACACGTTGCATGCCACATCTTCCAATACATTGTAACAAATAATAAATAGCAACAAAGATTGAAACAAACAAACATGTTGAATTGAAGATAGGCTTACAATGTTTCATAGGTATACCCTATGCCTATAAGCCCTATAAGCTAAGTGAGTAAACATGTAATCGAATAGTATTGGAAAAACTTGAACTTTATTGAATAGATTTCAGAAAAAAAGTATTCGAATTGCAAGTGCAGCCTCAGATGTTTATTTCGCAGAGTTCAGTTACTCACTTGGGAGATCTGGAAGCTGTTCTACATGCCAAGATAAAATGATACCTAAACCTAGCAAAGATCATACGAAAATGTGGCATAGCAGAAATACGGTTTTACTATCAAAAAGATTAAAAATATTTCAAATACTAAATAGCATATGTTTTTAGAAATTTTAAAATCTTCGTAAGAAATTAAATAAAAACACGTACGTATGGTTACATTGCCTGTACTATCATAAAATAATTTCTTATAATAATTCTCATAGTCTTCATTCATATGGCATTGTTTGGCTAATTGTAAGCGTTCTAATAAACATTTTTATTATTATCATCCACATGAATCATTTACGAGTCCAAAGTACTTTAATTTTATGATTCATTAGCTATTAAAACTTATGTTTACACTTAAGCGGTTGCCCTTATTCAAAATCAAAAGAACTTTGAAGTATTTTTTTGATTGCTTTTATGAGGAATTTAAAAACCAGATCTTAAGCTAAGAGCCTAAAAATTCTTTGTTATAATGAAACGAGTTTCTGTTTTCAAAATGACCTTTAATCTTCCATAGTTTAACTTTGTATTAAAACAAAAGGATGGGAATTAAAAAAAAAAAAAATGAAAAACCTCACAGGTTGTAACTCTTTATGAAAAATTATTTTATATTGCTATTAGAGTAAAGATTTACAAAAATTGTAGAGCATACCTTTTACCCAGAGCGGTAGTTTAAAAGGAATTCTGCAGATGTATGAAGCTTGTTGCACTGGAAAACATTGAGCACATCCTATGTTCTCAGATCGTTATGTTTTTTGTGTCTGTTTAACTTGAAGCTTTAACGCATACTTTATCTTTTAAAAACGCCATTAAAGTTGGGTTTAGTTAAAGGTAGCTTTAGCTAAAGTGAACTTTAAAGTCACCTTTAACTTTTTTTTCGTTATTACAACCTACAGATAAAATAAAGATAACTTTTCCAACAAGTTTTTAAACTCAGTAACAAGGAATGGCTTGGTTTTGTTTTGTATTTGTTCATTTTGTTTATATTTGAAGTTGCACGAGTACAAGTTTAAACCGAACTTTAAAAGTTAAAGGTAGGATGATTCTCCCTTTAGCTTAATGCACACTTCTACCTTATTGTCTGTCCACTTATAAAAATGGAAAACAATTTATCTGTCCTTTAAAATCCACCCTCTTAGTTAACGGCAAATTGTAATAAAGGCCCTTAATTTGCTGAATTCTGTTTCTACATGACTTTATAGGCACTCTACTTTCACTCTTATTTGATTAAAACCCATGGATACCCACCCAACCACTTCAGTAATTTCTGTAGCAAATCCTTAAGAAGAATTTCTCTTTTTAGAATTATGATTGTTAATTGAAATCTTGTTCATCTCAACAATATTTTTAAATTTTTCTTTTTCTAATTTTCTAATTAAGAATTCTTTTTAATTTTTTAAAACTTTTCTAAATAAACTGGCATTATCTTGTTTATGGTATGACTGACAAGCTTATGACCCTGAATTGCCTTAAAAAATAAAAAATAAAAAAAATTCTTTTCTTTTTTTTTAGTATTGAAATACAAAAATTAATAACCAGACTCAATCAGATATTGAGTAATTAATTTAAATTCAAATAATTAATTGGTTTTTTTTCTATTTTTTCTCTTTTTTTTATTGTAAATTACGCCCAATGCTTTATTCTAATACATACGCCTTATTTCTAGGTTGCTGTTGTGAATAAAGGCTTATCTATGATTTACAAAAAAACATTACATTTTCTGGATTAAATTGACTTGAGCTGTTATTCACTACAGCCACAGTCTTGCCACTGTGTTTACTTTTTTTTTTTTTTAATAAGATGCTGTAGGCTAAATATGAACAGAGTGACAAAGTTTTTCAATTTCAATTGATCTTCGGCCTTTGATGGCATACAACGAACCTTCAAATGCAGGCATTTTGAAAAAATAATTGCTTGCGTCTACTAGTGAAGGCCTACGACGACTGACTACCATCAATTTTGTTAAACAAAATTTTTTTTTCTTTCTGTTCATTTTTCTGATGGTGAATAAAAAAAAAATTAGAGGGAGAGCCAATGATACTCATGACCCACATTTAATTTGTACTTCCTGGCTTACAAATTTACAATACATATGTATGTACATGTGTATGTACAGATTGACATATTTTTTTTCAAATTAAATTTTTAACGAATTTTGTTTTTGTAAAGGAAATAAGACAAGAAAAAAAAAAGAAAATGATTGATCAGCATTTAGGTTTGCATGATTGAATATGAAAAACTTTAGTTTGGTTATGCAAAATGCATAATTCAAAAGGGAAATGCAAATAATAATCACAATACAATATCTACGTACATACTTATAGGCATATGTATGTATGTATGTATGTATGCATGTATGTATGTATGCATGTATGTATGTTTGTATTAATTATCTCTGAACTTTCTTTTCTTGTTGTTTTCCTTGTTCAAATCAAGAACTTTCAATGATATCTCTCTCACTGTATCCATACATACATACATACATACATACATACATACGTACATACATACCAAAGAGTCATTTAGACAATCTGTATTCGAAAATGTAAGCGCGTAACATCGTTTGAACATTTGATGAATGTTTTCTTAAAGACTGTTTGTATTTGAAAACTTTTCTTATCTTTTGTGTAATAAAATTGATATCAACTCCACTCACTCACTCTATTTGTTCGGCAGTTCGTTCTACTTATGTTGCCATATAAAGGCGGTAAAACTGATTTGTAACAGAAAACAGAAAACAGAAAATATCAGCGTGCAGTACCAGTAGCCGCCACTTTCCAGGCACATGTGTGTGCAAAATACAGAAAAAATAAAAATAAATGAAGAGTAGCAAACAGAGAGAAAAAAAAAAAAGAAATCGTGAGATAAAAACCATATGGACGTGATTTGTAATAAAACGAGATTTAACAGATGAGTCCATTTAAAACGAATAGAAAGTTTTTGATTTCCTTACGAAAATGTATGTTAAACTCTTGTTATACATCTACTGGCATGTGCAGTTTTGGTAAAAAGTTCTATCTCTCTGGAAACGAAAGTTCAAAGTTCCTCTCTGAAAAGAAGTTCAAAGACTAATTAGATTGCCTAGCCATGAAATGATATTGATGGAACTGATATTTGGAAACAGATTTGCAAAGGTTTTCGAATTCTATTACAATAATGATTACGGACATCACTTGATGTACCTCTACGTTTATGAAATGGTATTGAAATCTCTCTCTTTCGATCTCTAATTCATGACATGACGTGGCAATGTCTTTTATCTTAGCCTTGGAAGCTATTTTCAAGATTTTCCTGAAGCTAAGTTTCTTCAAATGATATTTCACCCGACCTAACAAATTACAATTAAGCGGGCTAATGCCCTGCAGCCTTAAGTTAAGTAGGTAGTGTGTTGGCTAATTAGTCTAGGATTGAACCACGAACCCCCGAAATATGGGAAAATATTTCTTTCAGCGATTTCCTCTTAGCAATCTTCTTGCAAAAAGTCGTAGAGTAAATAAAATTGCCATGAAAAGTTTTTCAAAAAAATCTGACGTTTGGTCCCGCTACTTACATTACATGGGTGAATTGTGAAGCTAGGTTGTAATCCTGGCTAAAGTGTCGTAATGACCAATTAAGTAAGTAAGTAAGTAAGTAAGTGAGTAAATAATCCACCTAATTTACTAATCAGTGGCCATTTTAAATGTTCTGCTCTTTAATCAAAGTCTTATACAAAACTGGCATCCTAGAGTAACATTTCAATTTTAGACTTAATTATACTTGACTCCTGTCATTAAATTGCCAAATTAATGGCCACATTAAAAATCATTAAATAATGATTATAAGCAGTTTTCTGGTTTTCTTGCAGAAGAATTTCAGAAATATTTTTTGAACAATTAAATTCGTTGGGGGGAGGTGAAATTAAAGGAAAAGTAATTTAAATGTTAATTTTGTGTTTCGCTTTATTTGCTTCGGCTTCTAATGAAATCACTGACACATTAACTGGAGGATTTTGTTTTTTTTTTCTTCTTTCGCCTTTTTAATTCTGTTAAGCAGCCAGCTACTGAATTTTATAGTTTATGCGACTGTCAACACCGAATGACAAGGAAATTGAGGCCATGGGATGGATGGATAGATGCATGGATGCATGGATGGATGAATTGTTGTTCATACATGCTACGTTGCTTAGAATGGTTGGTTGCCATCAATGTTCGATTAAACATTTGAGCGTTAGTTTTAGTAACACGGATAACTGCTACCGGCTTTACTTATGAGAATGTGTGCGCATGTAAGTAACATTGGAATGTTGCTGTTGCAACTTGGCTTTTTTCTATTTGCAGCAGTTATAAATCATGTTTTTCCTTAGAGTCTAATGTAAGGATTTTCCACTGCTATCGTATGGGATATGGTAAATGAAAAAGAGCACAGCAAAACCAAAAGTTTTTCATTCTTTAGCACAATTTTTATAAAGTCTCCATGCATACTTTGGAATACAATATTGACGATGAGTTCGTATTTGTATGGTAGACAGTCAAGCAAGCAAAAAAAAAAAAATTGCAGCATGCATGAGAAGCATAGAAACGAGTAATGTGAACAGAAATGATAACATTTATGGTAACAAACGACACATGTACCGGGTACCACTGCTTCAGCATGTCTCAGTCTCAGTCTTAAAGGTAAATTTGACGTTAGAGAGCTGCAGCAGCAGTATGGCAGTAGCAATAGTCTACGGCACCATATGTAAGCGACCAACACAAATGGTTTTCTAAGAAAAATCTGGCACATTTTATTTTTAAAACAAATGATTCGAGGCTTTTCTATTTGCATTTAAAGCGTTGCAATAAGCGTGCATATTGTACGTAACATCCCAAGAATAATGAAATGGTGAGTGGTAGAATGTCTGTTTGGATTTTTATTTAATTTTCTTAGCCATTTTAGCCTGTCTTACAATCTGTCTATTGAGACTCTTTAGTGTTGTTGTTATTGTTGTTGTCTTTATAGTATTTCCTTTACTCCTTTATGTTGATTTCTAAAGTGTACTGAAGTGTTTTTTTTGTCGAAAGAAAACGAGTTGGTCACTGGTTGACTACGAGTACGAGTACGAGTTGGAGCACCTTTCGCAACAGGTTGTCAATCAATCTATGTCGTCGATTAACTAATGTTCCGTGGCTCCATAAAAGTGTAATGAATGGTTAACATTTACTCATCATATCTTTAATATTTATTCGCACATTTATTTCATGTGCAACATGATAACGTTGTGTTGTGTTGTGTTGCGTTGTGTTGTGTTGTGTTGTGTGTTTATTTGTAATTTTTTTGCGTTACTTTTTGTTTTTTGTATTTGATTTTTCCTCTCAGATTCCATTGGATGTCTGTCCGTTTGTCTGTCTGTGCATGCGTAAGTGTTTGTGCGTTAGTCGTTTTATATGTGTTGGCAGCAAGCAGCCAGGCAGGCATTCTCACTAAACAAATCATAACAAATCGTTGTTCATACAATACTTAAGCACAAGGATTACAGACAGTGGAGCAAAATCAATAAATTCACAATGAATATTGATTTGGTATTAAAAAAAGGAACTTTAAAGTAATTTTAGAGAATTAAGAGATCAGTTTAGCTATTCTAACAGTTTTTACGTAGACATTTTGCTTTACGGCATTGCTAGGTATATTGAAGCAGTGAGTTAGGTTATGTTATTCTAAAATCTAGGTATTTATCCTAGCTATTTGGAACACTCTATGTGACATTGGAAAGATACGATGAGATACTAAAACGACTTGTTGTACAATTTTCTGCTTGCTTATCCCAGCAATATTTGGGAGAGTCGTAAATATGGCCACCAAACGCGAGAAAATGCGGCTCCAGAGTGTGTCACTAGGCAAGTAACAAATTTTTATTTGAGAAATCCCCGGCATTCGTGAACGTTGACGTTGGTTAGGGTATTAATAACAGCCTGGTTGTCTGAGAAACTCAAGAGATTTTCAGGCACGCTTTCAAAATTGCCATGACCTCTGCTTGGAAAACACTGCATATGGTCATGAGAAAGTTTAATATCAGAACCCCTAATGAAAATAATACAGCCCACATTGTCATTCATACTTGAGGCATCAGGGTAGACTTCAAGGTTCTATCGGTGACTTCCAGATCTTCTGCCCGGAAGTCCTTAGTTGGTATTATAAAACCGAATGTTCCTTTCAGAAAGTTATAAGGCTTCTCAGGATAGCAACATTTCCATAGTGCAGTTTGGGCCTGGACTTGACTAAAAAAAATTTCTGCTAAGTTTGACAGTTAGCCCACTGTAAGTGATTTGCAATATGATTTACAATATCGAGGAAAAACAAAACAAACAAATAAACACCGAAAAACATATGAAATTTCACATCTTTATGTTATCAAAAGTTAATATTACAACAACAACAACAACAACAACAACAACAACATGTAAAACAACACCAATAGCAAGAAAATATTATTTTCGAAAAAAAAAAATTAAAAAATAATTGAACTGGACAAAAATATGGTTGAGACAGACAGACGGCTTGTAATGAAACTAAACAAACAAACAAACAAACAAACAAAAATAAATAGAAAACAATAACAACAACAACAGAAAAATCTATAAATTTCCAAATAGACATTCATCTAGACCATGAAATGTTAGGATTTTTAACATTTTCAGCTATACACACAAATTACGTATGTATGTATGTATGTATGTATGTATGTATGTATGCATGTATGTACGTATGTACGTATGTATGTATGTATGGCATGCAACTCCCAATAACTCTGCAATATTTGTGTAAAGCTAAGTGAATCGCTTAATGCAGACAACGTATGTGCATACGTATGTACATACAGATGACATATTGTATGTTGTTGTTGTTGCTTTCCAAGTACTTGTAATTCCATAACGTATAGAGAAGAGAAATCACTTTTTCTAAAAGCAAAAAAAAGCGTTAAGCAAACGTACAAAAGAAGAAAAAAAAAAAAATTGTGAAGCAAAAGATGTTCGTTCGTTCATCATGGGTAAAGTTTTGGTTTTTCTTTCTTCAATTGACATTGATAACCGCGGAAGCGTACCACTAAACATCTTCACTTCTTCATCTTCTTCTTGAGTTTCTTAATGGCTTATGGCTGGCTTTTGTTAAAAGTATTTGGAAATATTTTTGTATGAAAAAAAAAAGAAAAAAAAACAAAAATTCCACTCTTCGATGATTTTTATTTTCTAATGAAAGTGATCTGTTGTCTGGGCCTTTTTTATTTTATTTTTTTTTTTTTTTGTTATCAATTAGCGCCACTAATTAAGTTTCGTTGTTTTTTTGGTTTTGTTTTGTTTTGTTTTCAGTAAAGTTGTTCGAAACAATCAACAACAATCAGCAGCCATTTGTTGCTTTAAATGCAAAATATTTCGAAAAGCTTTACAACAAAAACAAAACCGTCTAACTTTATAACATTTTAAGAAACGAAAAAATGGCTCGAGAAAAAATATTTTAAAATGCGTGGGGGCCTATTTATACCATCGGTTGTGTTGTTTTATTGCTTTGGCTGTGTTGCATCAAAAAAAAAAAAAAAAAAAAAAAAAAAAAAAAAAAAAGCTGAAAGCAAATGTTGAAAACCTGTTCGAAAACATTTTCTACACATATATGGTATGTTGTTTTTGGGATGCATTATTATTACTGTTGAATACTGTTCAACGTAAAAAAATAGAAAAAAAAAACTTCAATAAATAACAAAATAATCTTATAAAATCATACCCTCCCCCCCTCATACACCTACCATTATAATGTTAAACTAACTTAGAAGGTATTTGTGCAGTTTAACAAACGATGTCATGTAG
>QOCX01000002.1:1724997-1775680 GCA_005959815.1 Sarcophaga bullata
AAAAAAAAAAAAAAAAAAAAAAAAAAAAAAAAAAAAAAAAAAAAAAAAAAAAAACTGACAACCACACAAAACTTATTTTTGAAAAAGAGTTACCAAAAAACATACATACTAACAGACATACAGATATAATGTATGTTGTTTCAAAACAAGGAGCGTAACGAACACACAAAATATTGTCAAAAGATCTTCAAAAGTGATAAATTGGATTTGGAAATTTGATGTTCAAAGTTATACAATTAAATATCGTGTGTGCTCAAGTAACAACTCAACACTCATATCAGCGAATAAACATGTACATCCGTCCACTTTTTTTTTCTTTCATTTTGGAAATGTAAACAGTTTTTAAAAAAATTAAAAATTAAAAAAAGAAATACCAAAAAAAAAAGTGGTGCAGAAAGAGAAGAAAAATTATTTCAAAATTTTGCAAATATCAGGAAAACATTTTGCCATAGAAGGCCTATCAATGGAATTACAAAATTGTATTGAGTTTCTTGGTCTATTTACTGAGTTATTGGTTAGGTTAGGTTAGCGCTTAGTTTTCTAGTAACCAACATGAGGTAAGGCTCCTTGTCATGATCCGTTATTGGTGGGTTTGAACCACCCCGAGTTCCAGTTCCCTTCGGGCTTGGGATTTCATATACTTTAATGTTTTTTTTTTGCATTTGTATGGATCTGAATATCCATGCCATATAATCAGTGATGCTTAACCAGTTTTCAGAGCCATAGAGCGCAGTTATTTCGAATTATAAATGTCACCAATCAAATGCTTCTTTGATTATCACATTAATTTTGTTGTCTGGTGTTCTTAATGCCGATGAAACATTTATCGATCGGACCAGTAAATTTATCACCAGAAAAGAGGCGTTCCCATAATACTTTCGACGTGAATATTTATTTTTTATTTTTTCTTTTTTTTTATCATCAAATACAAGTTCTAATACAGCTTTTGATCTGTCAAGCCTGTAGCAATGGTAAGAAATCAACAAGTGATTTACGTCTCTGATTATTTTTAATCGATCATCAATGTTCCCTTCTTAGTAGGAAGAGAACTAGACTAAACGATCTAAAGTCTTTCACAGGGCGAATGGGAAGCTCAAAAACAACAGTATACCTAGTCATTAGATCTAGAATTATAAAACGATTGCAAATAAGCTACAAGGGTTGCCTTAACTTAGGGCAGATTTATAGTTCTTTGAAACCAAAAGATTTGATAGGATAACGGATTTAATCCCATCTACAAAAGCACACCAACAGTGCCTATTAATTTGGAAAGAAAATGAAACGCCTGCCTGTAGTGAAAATTTGTTTATTTTTCTTAATTTAAAATCGATTTTATAATCTTTAAAAATGCTAAATTGTCATCACTGATTGCGGTAAAACACTGCAAGAGTTTTTTGTTTTTAATATTTTCTTTAATAAATTTATCACACTATTAAAATCAACTCTTCACTCCATCTCTGCTCTCCCTTACCTATAAAAATATTTAATATTCCAGCCAAAAAGCAAAAAAAAAAAATTCAACGGCGTCACTGTTATCGATAATAAAAAAGAAATAATAATACCAGCCTCTTATGAATGTGTAGTAGAATGTCAATGATCTAAATTTTCACGTCTCTATCGGAAGACTCTCTTACTAACCAGAAATGAAACAAGAAGGCAGAGAGGAGAAAATAATATGAGGATTTTAAAAAAAAATTTTGTTGTATCGATTAGTTATGGCCAATACTAAATAAAAATTAATCGTATTGAATTGCCAAAGGTATTGTTAAATTATGACTACCCGTTTGAAAATTGTTGGTGGTGGTGGATGGGATGCCTGCCTCACTGAGTGGCTGGCAGGCTGGCTGAATGCTTGACTTGACTTTTCTTTCAATGTGTTTGTGTGCACAATAAGAGTTGGCCCGGCAAGACATAGTGTTTGTTTGGCAATGGTATGCCTGATATCGGTTTATTGGCTGCTGCTGTGCTGTGCTGTGTTGTGCTGTACAGTGTATAGCTCTAACAGGTTATTGTGTAATAATCACTCTGGAGTCTCAAGTTGGTAGTGGAAGCCGACCAACTTAATTTTTTTTTTTTTTTGGTTTTAACACAAACTGGTTTTAGTCTGCCACGAATGAAACGAACTTTGATCATTCCTCCATCATCATCATCATCATCATCATCATCATCATCATCATCATTACTACAACAACAACGGCAACAATTATGGGGTATGATGGGGTTGTTTAAAGCCAAACAACTACTTATCATTGTGCCACTATTTTCGCTTTTTGTTTTTTTCTTTTAAGCCATTTTTGTTAAAAATATAAAATTATTTCATATTCAATAAATGTTTTTATTATTGTTGTTTATTTTTTTATTATTTATAGTTGTTGTTGTTTTTTTTTCATAGATAGAGACGCATCTTCTGAAATTCATTAAATATGTATTGAGGTTAATGCATCTTTGAAATGGGCGTCACTGGTGACATTAATTCTATGATCACAACCAATTTTATAACATAATTGAGGCATAAATCATGTAAAACGCTTTCAAATGGAAAACTATTAAGAGATTCAAGAAAAAAAAAAAACAAAGAGAATCATGCCAAAACTGTAGAAGCCAAAGAAACTTATTTTATGGCAATTTAATTAAGGAGGCAGCTATTAGAAGCTGGTTTGTTTTTAACAGTTAGTTGAACAATTTGCTATTGAAGCACACTATGGTAGTCACCGGGCAAGATGAGGTTTAAAGAAAAAAGATAAAAGGAGGCTAAACTTGAAAATTCCAAAGACAATAAAACGCAACATGGTGTGGAACGTACTTACATTCTTAATATGAACCAACATGATCTATAATTGACCAATTTAAAGCAAACTTATATTCGAGATAAGATTGAAGTCGCCGTAGTCTAGTAGGTGGTGTGTTGGCTTATTAGACGTAAGGCCAGGGTTTAAATCTCAGGTCAGACATCAAAACGAAAATGTGAAAATATTTCTCCGCAGGTTTCTGGCAAAAACTCTGCGAATGAAATAAAATTGCCATGAAAAGTTTCTCAAAAATCAATCCTTCGGAATCGACTTTGAACTTTAGGTCCCATCACTCACGTATAAAATTAACGAACACAATATAAGTGGTGTAAGAAGCTAGGCAGTAATTCTGACTGAAGGGTTTTAATGACCAATTAGGTATGCGTGTGTATAACCTACAATTGACCAGTTTAAAGCAAACAATCGTCCACCAACTTATATCTTTGGCCAATAATGCAGAAATTATATTCGAGAGAATCTTGCTTGATCACTTTTTAGATAATGATTGGCAAAAAAGTTTGGCAGTTTGATAGGGAAGTTGGAATTTGTTATCAGTTTCCAATAGTACAGTCTAAAAAAATGTAGTACAATAGAAATCAACGCAGTCTATTATTTAGTACGTAGGCTTATTAGACGCTAGTCCTTGGTTCAACCTCTGGCCAATAGTGACAGCAAGTGACCAGTTCATTAAAATAAGGTGCAAAGAGATTAGGGTCTGCAGCATTATTATTATTAAATTATTCTAAAAGCATATAGACTTACCAAAAAAATCTTCCCAACGCTCAGAATCATCAGATTCTATATCCATTGTGTTGCACTATGGGGTCTATGTTGTTATTTATAATTTCTTTGTTTTATTATTATTATTGTTATTATTATTATTCACAGTTAGTAGACAATATTATTCACAATAATTTTTTATTTTTCTGTGGTTTTATTGATTTTTTTTTTGCCTCCTTTTATTATCTGCTTCTATGAATTTCTAATTTCTTTGTTATGTGAGAATTATTAGTATGTGACAAATGACGTGTCATTATTTATACATTTTAATTATATTATTAATGCTTATTCTTATTATAATTAGAAATAATATTTCTTTCAATTTCAATTTCGATTTCTATTTCTAATTTTTTTTTTTGTTTGTTTATTGACCACTTTCCATACAAACACAATACGCTCTAAACAATTATTTGTTTTGGATTGAAGCTTTCGTTTTTTTTTTTATTTGAAATTTTTTTTTTTTTTTCTTTACAATTTAAATTTTTTCTTTATTTTTTTTCACATTTTAATGTTAATTTCGTCGTATAATATAATATATGATGATATGGTGCTAGTCAGTTAACAAGTTTAGAAAAACTAAAGAAACACAAGAAAACTTTAATAATGAGGAGTGTATTGTAAATTAAAATTTATTTGTTTAACAATTACAATGAATATCACCACCATATAGGAGGAGTTCTATAATATTAAATATAATGTATGGGTGTGTGTGTGTGTGTGTGTGTGTAGCCTCTGTTTTTTATAATTATTTTTTTTAATTAATTTTTTTTCTTATTTATTTTTTGCTTATTAATAAAGCAACAACAACAAAAAGAAAACAACAACAACACAAAAACTAGATAAGTCACCAACAGCAGCAAGCTCAGTTCATTGTAGGGGTAACAGATATTCTCCGTATAATGTAATGCCCTTCATTACAAAATAATAATAAAAAAATTGTTGTTTTTGTTTTTGTTTCTTGTTTTTCTTTTCAATTTTATTTTGTAACTTTAAAGTTTATCTAGACAAGTCATCGACCATCATGATCATATTTATTACAGTAGGAATTTCAATTCTTTTTTTTTGCAAAAAAAAAAAAAAAACGCATCAGAATAAGGCACGCAGTTCAATTGTATAACGTTAATGGGAAATCTGGGCTGGTTTACAAGTCATCGACCATAATTTCAGTTGTTGCCTGCAAAAATATACACACAGTATGTTGTTATTGTTGTTGTTTATTCCTTTAGCTAAAGCACTACAACACGTGGTGTTTAAGGCCATAAAAAGGCTATCAAAAATTTTTAGTTGCTGAAAAAATAAATTCCCTATCATTCTCCCTTTTCCAAGAACATCGAAAATATTTGTAGAGTCCAAAAGAACTAGCGTAGATGGAGAGAGCTGATAAGCATCTACATTACTAGGCTACTTATGTGCCATTTTTGAACATGATAACAACATAAAACTCTAACTAAACTTATTGACAAAATCCGTACCGTGTTTTTGAAAACAAAATTTAAGAGCACCAAAATATTGACTTAAGTGCATACAATAACAAAAGTTTTAAAATTTTTAAAGCAGAATATCTGTTAAACTGTAAGAGATAAGCGGCTAGCGAAAAAGATAAGCCGCATGGCAAATACTAATCGGTACGCAAATTAAAAAAAAAACAACAACAACAATGTTTCCAGAAAGATAGTTAAACCGTTAACACGTACGCATAGTTAAGAGAGTTTTGAAATTAGCGACTAGGCTGATGGGAGAGGTAGTGTTAATGCGCATTAAATTTGGAACTGTTTACCTTACAAAAAACATAGGAAAATTTAAAGATTAATTACTTTTTCCCAATGTCTTTAGAGCAGAACAATTCCTATCACAGACCTTGACATATACGAAGATGTTTCCTTTTCTAGAACGTAATAAAGCCTAATAGATTGGGAGTATGAGTTCTGATGATTCTCTTTATTACAGGATCTACAATACAGCTTGCGTTCGAGACGATCCCTACTCTGAAGAGCTGTACTGCGAGTCCACAGTGTCCTGTTAAAAGGTAGGTTATTAAACCATTTTGTTTAAGCCGATTACACATTTTCTATCCTTTCGTTCAGAATACTTTTTCAAACAACTCAAATGCATTATTATTTTGCCTGAGATTATCCAAGTGCCTTCATAAAAATCTTTCATTATTTCCATTTAAAATTGTGTTCGAACTCGAAAAACTCTGTACATTTGAAATAAAATATTCCAAATATTTCCGATTTTGGCTTCGATGATAAAGTAGAAAAAGTCCCTTTATTTTATTAAAACCCATTACGTTTTAGTATCTATTTAAATTGAGATAACATGGACCTCAGCGATATAAAGGGTGATTTTTTAATATAAAAATAACGTTTCATGACTTGTGGCCAGCAATGCTCAGTAAGTTTTTCATTCCGTTATGAATACATGAATAACGTTTTCATTGAATATTATTATGAAAATTCGGACTGCACTGGATATGTGTTTCTATTGGAAAATTGTCTTTAGCATCTCATCTCACAGCCGATTACTAAAACCATCCATTGCAATGGACTTTAAGTGTCTTTAGTTGCCTGATATAAAGCATTTCAAATTTTCTTTTCCTCTGTGTAGAAGAAAAAGAAGCTAATGAAACCACTTTGTTTTGTTTTTTTGTTTGGCATAGAAGTTTTGCTACCAAAAAGGCAATGCCATCGATAGCTATAGAAGGAGCTGAAAGAAAACGATCTCTGGCTTGACTGTTGAATTTATCATCGTCGTTGGCTTTTGAACATTTATGTTGTTTGTTGTCAAGATAAGATACAAAACCAAAATGCACTTGAAAAATAAAAAAAAAAACAAATACAAACAACCAGATACCAAGTATAGAAAAAAGAGAACAAATTCCTTTCAACACATACAGTTTTCTTTAAAATATTCCTTTTTTTCCCCTTTTTTTCTACTTTTTGTTTTTGCACATTCGTTAATTTAGGGTTCATTATTAAGATAAAGGGTTACTATTTACTTAATGGGTTGATAGATACTTTTGTACTTTTTTTTCTTTCAATTTCTTGTATTATTTTTTGTACTTTTTTTTTAGAATTTCTTTGTTGAACTTGTTTGTTTGTTATCTTATCATGTTTCTCTTCTTCTTTTTTTTTAATAAATAAATTGAAAAAAAATAGAAAAAAAAAGGTTTTTCTATCTATAAAATGCATGAATAACTGATATTTTTCTATTTTTTTTTTGTTTTTGTTTATTTTTCACTTGTTTTAAATTTTTATAGTTTTTATATAATTTTTCTTTAATTATTTATTCACCATTATTTAAATTCATTAATTCTATATTTAAGCATTATTTAAGCAGATATTCTTTTTAATATCTAAACGGGAAGTGTGTGTGTTTTTTTTCTTTCTCTTTTTTGTATAAGCCTTTAAGAAGATATTAAACGCCAGCATGTTACGTACATATTACAAAAAAAAAAAAAAAAAAAAAAACATTCACATTAAGTGGGGGCCTCCTTAGTTCCTGGAAAATCTCTTACTCATGCTGAACTTTTAATTTTACGTTTTTTTTTTTGCTGTTTTATTTAAAACTAAATGTGTGCTCTGTTTTGTCTGTTTTGTTGTGTTTTGCTTTTTTGTTTTTATTTTTTTTTTATTATTTATTAAAATACGAAATTAAATTCAATCAACGACTTCAATTTTTGGTAGAATAAAACAAGCATAACTTGAATCATATACACACTGGGCAAGTGTTGCTAAATTGAGACAAATAAAGAGCGCCGTTTTTAATGACTTCTCAGACTTGTTTGTGGTAGCTCTTATTAGCTAAGTTAGACATGATTTTATATGTGCATAGACTTCCAGCGTCATGGGACTCCTGGGTATAGAGAACAGTATCTAAAGAGGTAATTTCAGAAACATTAATCAACGAAATTGCAGAAACGGAAATCAATTTGGCTTTCAAGATTGTCGCCGTAGTCTTGTAGGTAGTGTGTTGGCTTATTAGACGAAAGGCCAGGGTTCGAATCCCCGATCAGACATCAAAAAAGAAATATGAAAACAAAAAATATTTCTTCGGCGGCTTCCTCTCAGCAGAGATCTGGCAAAAACTCTGAGAGTAAATAAAATTGCCATGAAAAGTTTCACAAAAATCTGTCGTTCGGAGTTGACTTTACACTGTAGGTCCAGCCACTCATGTATAAAATTAACACACACAACATAAGTGGTGTGAGAAGCTAAGTCGTAATCCTGACTGAAGGGTTGTAATGGCCAATTATGTATGTATGTATGTGATTGTCAAATTTAAGTTTTGAGATCAATTTTCTATTTCCTTATTGCCCACATAGGGTTTATACACATAAATTATAAACAATTTAAGCATAAAAAGACGTAAGGGATACCCTTAAACTATGTACGTATCCCTATAATGTTTTCTCTTTAGGAAACAACAATTCTTTGGCCCAGAACTTGACATGTACGAAGGATGTTTCCTTTTCTGGGATGTAATAAAGCCTTATAGGTTGCTAGTATGAGTTCTGATGAATCATTCTCTTTACTACAGAATCCACAATACAAATTAGGTTCGAGACGATCCCTATGCTGAAGACATGTACTTTGAGTCCACAGTGTCCTGTTAAAAGGAAGTTTATTAAACCATTTTGTTTGAGCCGATTACATATTTTTTATCCTATCGTTCAGTATACTTTCTCAAACAACTTTAACGCACCATTATTATGCTCAAGTGCCTTCATTAAAATTCTATTATTCGAAATCGAAAAACTCTATACATTTGGAATAAAACATTCCAAATAATTCCAATTTTGTCATAAATTTCTTTCAATACTAAAAATCGCGTTTAAAAAGAAAAAAAAAATCAGCTCCAGCTGCTATTTGTTGAACACGTTTATTTTCAAAAAGAGAAAGAGAAACTGAATAAAACCGTAAAAAATAAAGAGACACACAGAAAAAAGAAAAAAAAAACAAACAAATGGGGGAAGACAGACATACACACACATACACACTTGTGTGTTTTGTATCATCCAAAAACAACAACACAAACTAAAAGGTATGATGATGGTATTGACTTGAAAACGCCAATCTGAAGCAAAAAAAAAAGTAAATTTGGAGTATTTTTCAGGCTCCAAAAAGCTTATAAACTCTCTCTCTTTCTCTTTCTCTCTTCATCATTTTAGTATTAAATGGAGCGAAGAATTTTATGGTATGTAACAGAGAGTGTATGTATGTTTAGTTTTTAATTTTCTTATTGATTAATGCAAACAAATTCAATTAGAATTTGGTTTTTTTTGTTTGTTTTTTGTTTAAATTAAATTTCATTGCCATTTCGTTATTTACAAAATACTCACACACACATATACACATATACACAAACGCAAATACATATAAATTAAACGCGTATTCTACAATATGGAGTAAGAAACACTTGTATGGTTGGAAGACACGAACAAAAAAATTTTTTAGAAAACAAGAACAAGAAAGAAAATTTACCCATTTGACATGATAATAATAACAACTACACGCACTCTACTTTGCTCTCACACTCTGTTTCTCACTCTCTCTTTCACAAGAGTAACAAACAACACGAGCAATACAACAATTTATATGTTTTTTTTTTTTTTTTTTTGTTTTTGTTTTTTTTTATTGAACTTGGCTCACTTTATAGTAGCAATAGAAAGAAAGAACGAACGAACGAACATTTATTTATGCGAGCATTTCGTAAACACACGGCAATTATTGGGCTCCCCTCTATAATTTAAATGTGTTTATGCCTGTTGTTATGTTTTTGTTATTGTTGTTGTTCTTGTTTTGTCTCTTATTTTGTTTTGTTTTGCTTTGATCTTGTGCTCAGACACACATGTACGTACACATTCATCATGTCGTGCATGTATGTATGTGGTGGTATATGCACTCTGCTGCACTGTTTGTTCGTTTCGTTATTATTGCTTACGAAGGTGGTGTATGTACGGTGTATGTACGGTGTATGTACGGTGTAGTAGGTAGGATGGATAAGTTGCTTGTGAAGTTGGAGGTGGTGGTGGGGGTTTTCTCTTGTTACAAATACACGAAAAAAAAGTGCACTTTGATTTTCACAAATTGATCACTTTTTAACGCTCATTTTTTTTTGCTTTTGGTTTATAGCTGTGCTTACGTTGCCTTAACACATTCCAGTGGATTTTTTTCTTTCAACTTTTTTTTTTAAGCAGAGTTTTCTTTCTTTTTAATTTTGTTTCCTATTTTTTTGTATTTATTGAGTTTGTTTTCTTTAATTTAAAATAAAATTTTGCATTGTCTTTTTACTTTTACTTTTACGTTCTATTCAATAATTAATATCACTTGTTGTTGTTGTTGTTGTTAATTAATAACTTTATTCCACTTAATTAATTTCCCATTAATTTTCACACTTTATTAAACACAAAAAATATTCTTTTCTTTTTTCTTTCAATCTTTTTATGGAGAAGAGGTTTTAAATTTCTTTTACAAGCTTGCGCTACGATCTTCGTACTCGCGCGACGTTTTTACTCCAACTGATTGAATTTCAGTTGTTTTAAGTTTTTGTTGTAGTCAACGATCGTCAGAGCGTATCTCCTCGATACATACAAAGCACAAGACACTTGAAAATGTTTAAAACATTTGCTTCGATAAACCACATCTGAGTTATGTTGGATCAACTGATTTGTTGTTGGTTCGTTTTAGAATCGGTATCATTTCAACATGTTGGATATTATGGTGTACGAAAGGCATGTATGTGTGTGTGTGTGTGTGTACGTGTATACCATATCTATAAGTGCGTTGAATTGTAGTGCCTAACTAAAGCTGTGAGACAGTTTTGTTTATAAAAAGTGCGACTTGGAAAAGTGTTTCCACAAAATGGGAATTTTTTCTATGAATATGGGAATAAAAAATTTATATTTTATAGGTGGGAATGGGATAAGTTGCAGTTTTTGTTTTTATTTATTGATTTTATTTTTTCTATTATTATTTTCGTAGAAATGATTGATGGATACTCTCTCTCTTCGCTGGCACTTTCTTTAAAAGTTAATAAATGTGAATGTGTGAGATCATCGTAATAACAATTTGTTAAAAAATGACTAGACGGAGTACTTGTGCAGTTTTTTTTTTGTGTGATAATTTCAAAATAGAAGATAAACCTGAAACAATCTGGCAACTTTGGCCGATACTCAAATAAAAACCAAGTTCGTCCATCCGTTCGTTGTTGTACAAATCAAACTAAGCACAAAGTTGGCTACCAGCCTGGTATAGGTGAGATGAAAAGTTCGTTCATCCACACACAAAAAAAAAAACGTTTTTATACTTCACACATTCTTTTTCCGTATTCGGTTTATGTAAATGAAATTTTTTTACTTTTCATTCGATCTGCAAAGTTGATGTACACGATCTATGGTGTAAGTGGTTTGTGTCCAAAATATGGTGTCTAATTTACGCGCGTGTTTGTGTGTTTTACGAAAACACTGAACGGAGCGGCCAGCATCCACCGCCCACGGGAGAATCGAGATTCGTTCCTTCGGAGATTTTTAAGCTGTTCGTTCAGACGTGGTGAATGTAAAAAAGTGATAAAATTCTAAGGGAATAATTATAAAATTCATCATGAGTAAGTACTATCGCAGTTGTACGGTGCTACCAGTCAGTGGTGAATTTGTGCGGTTTGTGTTTGCGATAAGTAAAGTTCATTTGGAAAATCCACAAAAAATTATTTGTAATTGATCTGGCAGCCGTTTCTACAAAAATTGAACACCCTAAGAGTATGCTTTTGTTTGTTGGTTTTATCAGGAAATATATATTCACCACTGTGTTATTAAGATAGTGCATACAAATGGTTTAAAAAGTTATTTTTTTAAATTGGTTTCGAAAAATATTAGAAGTACATGTGAGATACTATTAAATGAAGTTAAATGATAAGGTCCTGCTGTTAAATAATTATTAAGTCACGATTAAGTTGGGTTTAAAGCTTTTGTTTAAGAATTTGCAAGTTTTTTTATGCCAGATGGTAGGTGATGAAGATATGCGCGAAATGAACCTCCACATGATGGTTAGGATGGGAAATAAAGGCGAGTTAAATTTCTTATAATATTTTGAGCTTATTTTTCCTTTGAATCATAAGAAAGTTGCACTTGTGCATTAATTAGTAGGTCAGTAAACAATGTGAAGACAATGTGCATCACAAACAAATCTGGGAAACGTTGACCACGTTTTGTAACAAAAGAAAGTTTAACAATGAATGCAAGCAGCTAATCTACCCTTTCGGCTAAAATGTTTAGAAATATTTACAGATAATAGGCAAATAGAGAAGCAAATAACTTTCAAACAATATTTGTGTGATCATTTTTCATGAAAAAAAAAGAAAAAAAAAAACAAATTTTTTCTTCGTTGCCATTATAGATTTTTTTTTCATAATAAAACGATAATTTCATGCTGGGAGCATGTTATTCAACCCAGAGTGGCCTCTCTACTACACATACATAAGGAAACTATGTGGGAGGAGATATTCATATTCATTTGCATATACAAACCAACAACACTCACGAAAAAATGTATTGCGGACCTGGTTAATACCACTACTTGGTAGTGATGACGGTGGCGGTGATGGCTTTCGTTTTTAAAGAATTTTGTAGCATTTGTGGTCTTATGCAGTTGGTTGGTCAGATGGTTGGTTTTCCTTCTGCAGTTCAACTAGAAAGCTTAACATGCTTAAGCAACATTAACAAATTCATATGGATTTGAATGGATAGATGACTGAATGTATGAAAGAGTGTTTATTTATACGGCATAAATATGCATACGATATAGGAAAATAAAATACAAATAAACACCATCACACAGGTTATATTGTTTATTCAAGAATGTGACACATTTCCATAAATTTTCGAAATTATGTTCAGTATTCGTTCATCTTTTATTGGCAAAACTGCTGATCACTGTATCAGTTTAACAAATACGTTCGCTTTCTATTTTGAATTCTTTTGAAATCGATTTGAGGGGTGTGTCTCATGTCTCACACTTGCAACATTGTGTGAATTACAACACTTTTCGATTCGATTGGATTCGATTCGATTCTATTCCAATCAACATACTATTCAGTATTGCGTGGACATCGTATCTTATGACAAGACAGTTGTCAGCTGATATAGTTTATGTGACAGTATTCACATAAGTTTTGTGTTTTTCTTGTTTTTTTGTTGTTTTTATTGCATTTGTTGATACAGAATTAATTGTAGAATTAAATGTTTTTGTTTTTAAGATTTTAAATTAAATTTTTAAAGCCATTTTAGAAGGTTAAATGCATGATTTTATGCACCCACCAGTAGAACAGTATAAAAATGTAATTGAAATGATTTTAAATGTCACTACAATTACACCATTTCCCTTAAAATATTATCAATTATTATTGTAACGATTTTTCAATTGTAATTGAAAACTTTTGTTTACATTTGCTCAAGGCAATGGTGTAACATTTCATTGGAAGCAGACAGAAAAGCAAAACAAACATTAAAATTGTAATGTTTAACCGTGAACTTGAGACTGGCGCATATCGTGTATTTTGCCACTTAAGCGATTGAGAATGAGACTGAGAATGAAATGCTTTGGAAAATGTTTTGTTTTTTTTTGTTTCTAATGACACGGTTTGAAGTCAATGTCTTTTTACATTTTATTGTAGAATATGCAATTGTAGTAACAACAACAACAACACCATAAACAACAACAATCAAATAAAGAAAAGAAAAAATACAACTTGTTGTTGATTATTTGAAATGTTCAAATGTAAACATTATTAGCAGTGATAAGGTGACCAGACGAGAAACGTTATTATCAACAATATGAATCAGAGATAAGCAGTGAGTATTCAAAAAGATGAGTAGAATCGAATCATATTCATAATTTCTGATATTTTTACGCATCCATACTTCTTTTAGTATCATGGAACCTCTACTCATATTCAAAGTTTGAAGTTCTCATCATATTCATACTCATACAACACGTATGATGTTATTGATTTCGACTTTCCATGACTCAACATAAACATGAATCGTAAAATAAGTATGATTCGCGTACGAACACAAAAATACTCACTAGAAGGTTGTGTGTTTGCACTGCTTGCTGCTCTGTTTCCTTTTTTGCTTGTGCGTCTTTCTTTTGTTGTAAATGCACTCAACAAGTCACTCGAATCATTTCTAAGTAGTTTTCTAAAGTTATGAATCTAAATGGGTATGCTTATGAATCAAACATATTTCGAATGGTATGAGTTTGATGTCAACGTTGTACGCATACCCATTGCAACATGTACTTATAAACCAACGTACGTTGTAGTGAGTATGAATGGATCAGAGGAGTTAAATTTCAATATTGTAGGCTCACTTAAATTCAAAATTTCATGAGTGTTTCTAAGTAGCGAAAAAATGAATCATTGCAGATCTCTGTTATGGAGCTTAGTTTTAATACTTTCTAAAGGCTTTTCATTCTTAACTATTAAATAGAAGTATGGGTGGCATGGTCACCTTAATTTATATGTTTCTGTTTTGTTTGAAACTTCTCAATTACAAAGTGTTTTAAACATTTGCATTTTTTTTCTGCCATTTGTTATTCGCTCTCAATGGACAGTGTGATGTAGTCTAGTCCAGTAGAAACGAAATAAATATGCGGCATATGATTGCAACATAAATTTTAAAATATTCGTGCTTAGAAATCATAAAGAACAATACAACAGTGACAACAACAACACAAACAGAAATAAAAAAAAATCAATTAAAACAATGATCCTCCCTTGCTACTGCTACTGTCATGACTGCTGTTCTTGCTGCTACTGCTAATGGCAATCATTTATTGCTGCTGCTACTATTGCTGTTGCTGTTGCTGTTGTTGTTGCTATTATTATTATTATACGCATAGTTATTTATAAACGCAATTATTTATGAATTAATTTTAAATTTATTTTCTAAAAAATGTTCATTTGTTTTTATTTTAATTTCAGTATTTTTAATTATTTTTTTATTTTATTTTTATTTTTATTGTTTTTATTTATTTCATCGTATTTATTTGCATTCAATTCAGTTCTCATACTCATTTTAATTGAAATTTATTTGTGCGTAATTTTCAAGTTAACATGTTGTAATGCGGGTTTCATTATTTGCACTCTAGAATCCTACAGTGAGCGCGTAAGTAAGCGAGCAAGTGAGTGTGTGATTAAGTGAGTATTGTTGGCACATATAAAATTTTTGTGGAATTTTCTCTCAATTGCCAATAAATATTAATTAATTCATCGTTTGGGAATTTGTGTGTTTCGTTTCGGTTTTTTTTTTCTTCTTCTTTTTGTAATATTTAATCGTTTTGAGGTGTTGCCGATTGTGACTGGAATGGTACGAAGCAATTCGTGTCAAATCATAAACGCTTTTGGAATTTGAATTGCGTTTAAGAGGATATTATTGTCAATATTATGGGAAATAATTGATAAATGGAATGCAAACCATTTTAATGCTTTAAAATTTAAACATTTTCAAACAGTTCCGTTAATATTAGATTACAATATAGGAGTATGACTCAGTAGGTTAGGTGGAAAAGTAGTTCCTTCTGCAAAATACCGAGAGGTAATATATTACACTTTAGCTGTAGCTGTACTCTTTATTTTTTTTTGATGGCAATACCTCTTAATAACAATGTAAGTCATTATATCTTGAAATAAATGTGGAAATCATTTGAGGACACTTGGACCATTAGAATACTGGTGATAGGTTGTCTAACTATTAACTTAATGGTTTTACTTTATCAGAATTTTATCGATAAGTAGTGGAATATACTCCGAATGACAGATTTTCGAAAAATTTTTTATGGAAAATGAAAACGACTGGCAAATGACAGCAATTCATCGTTTTGTTCGAGTTGTTTGGATTAATGTTTGGAACACGGCCACACGGTCTATTTAGCCAACACACTGCCTACTAGACTAGAGCAAATTTTGTTCCAGAAAAACTTCAAGACAAAAGCAAATTTGTCGGCAAATCATTTGGATGTAGACATAACATCAAAGACAAAGTCCAACGACAAGACCAAAACGAATCATTTGGCGGAGATGCTTCAACTAATGGCTGAGATATTGGACATTAAATTTCAAGGTAGCATAGAGCACTGATCATTGGTTTTTCTGATTACCATGGGTATTTGAATTAGCAGTTCTCCAATACAAAATACAGACTCCAATACAAAAAATCCTTGAAATTTCTGTAGAGTAGAGTTTAGAATGTAATACAATGAGCATAGACCCATTTAAGCTCAGAATTAATCCTTTTATCGGAACATTTATCGAAAATTCTTTGCATTATCTAATAAGTGTAGCAATTAATTAAAAATGACATTAACTAACTGCATTATCAGTTGTTAAATGTTGAATAAATACAATGAAATTAAAATTTTTTTTTTATAATTCATAAACCAGCAAAAAAAAAGCCATCAGATGAGTTTGCTTGCGGTCGTCAAGCTATTATTAAGAGATTAGAAACATAAAATAAAATAAACCGAAAAACAAGAAAGAAATTAATCGATTAATTTGTCAACAGGTTAATTATTTTATGGTTCTGCATTTTTTTAGTTTCTGTTTGAAGTTTTTGTTTATAATTTTTAATTAAAAAAATAAACCGAAAAAAAAAAAATAGAAAAAATATTCCATATCGCCGATAACCAAACATTAAGTGGCTTTTCTTTAAATATTTTTAATTGATTTCGCATTGTGTGCGCGCGTATCAATTATGAAGCCAAAAATATTGCGTCATTGTTGCTATTTTTTTTTTTTGAATAAAATTTTTGCTTTTTTTTTTCTTTATCGCAACTAAAACTTGTATAAACATTGTTTTCTAAATCGTGGCAAGAAATCGAGTGTCAATTGGTTTCATATTCGCAAGCCCAATATCGTTTGAAAATGGGCATCTTTCTTCATCCTCTATCCTTCATTGCAAATTGCTTTGCAATTTTGCAAAAAAAAAAAAAAAAAAAAAAAAAAAAAAAAAAAAAATTTTGTTTTTGAACAATTTTTTGCTGCTTTTTTTTTGGTGTTTGTCAAAAGTTGAAATATTTGGCCGTTGGATCATAAATTAATTAAGTTGTTATTTGAGTCGTGCCATAAATAATAATTTGCCACAATAATCGCCTTCATCGGAAGACGCCATCACAGATCGTTTCGTTTAGAGCAATAAGTTTTAAATTTTTTGAATGCCTCTGGCCTCCACTAAATTGTTCATTAAATTTGTTTGTTGTTGCTTTAGTTGTTATTACAAATTTTCAATTTTTCCTACTCCAACTGCATTTGCTTACTGGCAATAAATCAAAGTAACTGTGAGAAATTAATGCCATCAGACACAATTAGAAGACACTTGATATCAACGATATTTTTTTTGAATTCATTAGAAACTGAAAACGTATAAAAAAATCGATATATTGACTGCTTGAAAGGTTATCAAAGCAATTAATAATTCATTGCTGTTAAATTGTTTGAATAAATTAAAAAAATGAACACAGAAAAAAAGTCATAAATAAAGCGCATCTTATAGCAGAATAGCATACACCCAGAGAAAATGGTTAGTTAAAGTATGAAATGAAAATAAAATTTTAGGGAAAATATAAAAATTACTTTACGAATATCAAATGAATTTCAGCCGAATAAATGGCCTAAACTTTGGCTTCAATGTGACTTTGTCGTCTAAGGAGGATCCGCTACCTAACCTTCAAACAAACTCAACAAAAGCATTGAATTAAATTTTATTTCGATATTAGAATCAAACAAGAAGTGAATAATGATCGATTTGTATATGAGTCATGGGCCACACTCTATTCTCATAGCATTTAATAATAATAGGTGTTGTTGCCCTATCACAAAAAGGCGTTAAACTTTTGCCACTCTGTACACTGTATTCCATCTCTACCTCTAGTAGATTAGAAGGTATGAAAAACAAACTGTGATATGTGGGGTTATAATAACGAACACAATTTCTATGGGTGTAACCAACCACTTTACAAAAACAATCTAAGCGTGTAGTAATTGCTTAAATATCTAAATAGTTTATCTAAACAATTATTAAAAATCGATTTAATCTTTACAGTTTTTTTTTTGTTGTTGTTGTTGTTAATTGATTCGTTTTGTTCACATTTGGCTTAAAAAGTTCTACGAAGTGTGACATCAGCGTTTAAATGACTTGCCCAAAATGCGGACCCATAAATGCCGCCAAACAAACAGAAACAACAACAAACAAATGCATTTTTATACGATACGTTAATAAAATTAAAATAAAACCGCATTAAGCGATTGTTTTAAACGGCTTTGTTGTTTTTTTTCAATTGTTTACAGCATATTTATTCAGACTCGCTCTTAATTGAAATGCAATTGAATGTTTAGGTTATTACATTGGATCATAAGCTCGGCTCCAGCTGCGTCAGCCGTTTATGTTATAACTGGCGCTGCAGTTAATGTCAATTGCCACTGCCATAACAACTTATTCGAAGAAATACGCCTACACTTGATGGTCAACAACAAAATCAGTTTTTTTTTTCTTTCTCTCAATTAACTGGTCGACTGACTTGACACACTAACTTACTGATTGAGTGACTGACTGACTAACTGCGTGACTGATGCCTCTGAGGTTTTCAATGCAAATTAGTGGGTGTGAATGTAGATGTGTATTGAAAGGGGGTATAAATTAAGTGATTTCAGTTGTATTGCATGATAATTCATACCGTCCGTCTTCATCATGTATAAACTCAAGAGGTATCATTTACAAATAATCACCAGCATCTCGTTTAAATTGTTTGCCGTTACTTACTCATTCAAAGATATTGAATTTGAATCATATTTTCTTTATTGTAGTTGTTGTTGTTGTTGTCATTTTATTTTATTATTTGATTCGATTTTATGCCCCATATGGCTTAAATTGAATTTGTATTTGTGTTGTTGCATGTTTTATTAATTCAATCAATCCATCTCTCTAAGTCAGTCAATCTGCCAGTCAGTTAGCCAGTTAGACTAATAGTGAGTTGTTGTCAATTTATTTACACATGGTAATTATTTTTTATCAAATAAAAAAAGAAACAAAAGGAGAAATAATTTATTTTTAAAGAATTTTTATTGAAATGTTAAGTATTTATGATGACGTTACTTACCATTGTAGTGAGTGTTCTGATGCAAACGATGACGAAATCCATGCACGATGAATCAGGTAATGCATGCTAGGAATTAGAAGCATTTGAATGGAATTAAATCGTAAAACTTTTATGTGAAATATTTGAATGGATTGCAGAGATTACAAATTTAAATATCCGAAGTCAGTAGATTTGGCAAGTGCAAGTCGGTTGAGTTGGTATGCTTCAGAGAATCGTTTTTTTTTGCCACTCATAAGCACTCCATAAATTTTAAATATAAGTGAGTCAACAATATTGAAATTAAACTACAGACTCTGATTTATTCGTACTCACTACAAAGTACGTTCCTTTATAAGTACACGATGCATTGAATATGCGTACAACGTTGACATCGAACTCATACCATTCGAAATATGTTTGATTCATAAGCCTGCTCATAATTTTAGTAAAATACTTACAATACTCATCAAAATTTACAGTTTAATTTGGTTGTTGTTGCATTTACAACAAAAGAAAAAAGACACATAAGCAAAGAGAACAGAGCAGCAAGCAGAGCAAACACATAACCTTCTAGTGAGTATTTTAGTGTTCGTACGCGAATCATACTTATTTTGTGATTCGTGTATGTGTTAAGTTGTGGAGATTCGAAATCAACAATCTCATACATGTTGTATGAGTATGAATATGATGAGAACTTCAAACTTGAGTTTGAATATGAGTAGAGAGAGGTTCCATGATATTAAAATAAGTATGAATGTGTATAAGCATCAGAAATTATGAGTATGATTCGATTCTATTCATCTCTTTGAATGCTCATTGCCGATCTGTGAAACGATGACTTGAAACTATTGGAAAAAATCAGCGTTTAGGTATTCGGTACTTTTCAGTTATTTTAACAAATAGGGGCAAAAAAGGGTATTCAAGTACTTTCCCTACTCTAAAGCATTTCAGAAATTCAAATGCCAAAAATGTTTACCTAAATTTTTTGCTTTTTTATTAATTATTTATTTAAATTCATTTATTAACAAATTAAAAAATAAAAAAAAAAAAATTAATTAATTTATCCAATAATGCTTATTGTGTGTGTATTAGATTCGTTTATGCTCATAAATATTTAAAGACAGTTTTATGGTTTTCAAATATTTATGTAAACAAATTGGAAAAAATTGAATTTTTTTTAAACAACAGTAATACTATTAACAAAATTAAACTCTATGGGGCGCCTAATAAATTTTGTTTTTGGTGACTAAGAAACTTAAAATATCTTCAAGTATTATAAAGATTTTGTTTCAGATTTAAATTGAATTTTAAATAATTTTTCGGAGGAAAAAAAAATACCAAATAAATGAAAGCCACAGATATCATCGTTAAATATATATTTACGTAATATATAGTAATTTATTTATTTATAAAGGAAAAATATGCTCTAAATTGCTCTTCCTTACAGTCTGTTTACAGCAAAAATAATTCAAAATATTTTTTAAAAATTTTTTAATACAAAATTATTCAAAATCTTTTCGGATTGAGTTTCGTTGTGAAAACAAAATGAGACACACATACATAACATATATGAAACTTTATATTTAGTAATAATATGGGGGAGAGTGAAGAACAGCTCGAATACATTTAGGTCCCTCAATGCATGTAATGAGATTGGTTTATATGGCCAAGTTTAGATCATTCGAGATCCTGAAACAGGAAAGGCAATCTATTACAATCTCAATTTATCCTTTGTCACAGCATTGCGCCTTGAGGACAAGTACTATTATGTGAAATAGAAGCTTTGCTCCATAGTTTATGTTAATGTAGGGAGTCAGATGCGAAAATATAGGTTTTTGGTTAGAAATTTTCAATAGCTTTGTGGAGAATTTCATCTCTGGCATTAACTAGCTTTAAAGGTGATCCTGTTTCTCTTTATTTCATTTTCTAATGCTCTTCATGCTCTTCACTACTGAAACATCCCTTGTTCTCTTCTCTACTCTTTTCAAATTATTTTTATTTTCTCAATGTCTGGTTTGAGGCACTTTGAATCTCATCATTGCCACCAATGCTGGTAAAGTACTTAGTAACTACTAATGATACTGCTGAGTTAGCAGTCCTTTATTTACGAAAATTGTTTCTATATTTTCCTCTTTCTTTTCAATTTCGAAAAACTTTTTAATTCTAGAATTCGTTCATTATTTTGTAAAAAAATTATTGCAAATTGCATCACTGAAAATGAATTGAAATGAAGGTGAAAACTGGCCATTAAAAATACTTCGATTCAGCCTCGTTTATTGTCATTTCCCGTTAAAGCTATTTCAGCCATAAAAAAAAAGTACTTAAACTTGTATATTGTAGTACGTACGTATGTACTTACTAAAAAATTCTTAATTTATTTGCCATTAATTAGTTAATGAAACAAATTTACATGGAATTCTGACAACAACAAAAACGAAAACAAACATTTCCTTATTTTCCAAAAATATTTCCCGAAATTTAGCTTTCGATAATGAAATATTTTAATGGACTTTAAAAATATCGTCTGACTGATCGATTTTGAAACGAAAAAAAAGAAAAAAAAAATAGAAAAACAATGTTTTTCATGCACGTCATAATTTTTCTCAATTGTTTTCGTTTTCAATTGGAATGTTTCAATTGATTAAACCATTAAAACGATTTTTCGTTTTTTTTTTCTTTTTCCAAGAGCATAAAAATGTGAATGAATGAACATGAATGTGAACATGAATGAATGAATATGGGGTGGGAAGTAAGCAAGCAAGGAATTGTTTGTTAAACGTTTTAAGCAGACAACAATTGATTTGTTGATAAACAAAACAAGTGTTAAAAATGATTTCATTTGCAACAACAACACAACAAGATAACAAAAGAAAACAAAAAAACAAAAACATTTTGTTACAATAGAAACAACAACAACAACAACAATAGGAAAAACAGCGTTCCGATTAATTATTTGCAAAACAATTTCATTTGATGTGAACGATAATTAATCGGTGGGCGTTAAATAGTTTTACGATTTCCTTTGGCAATTAAGGAAGCAATGAATGACAGAGTGGAAGTTACTCAATTAAAAATATGAAACGAATATTCCAATTTAATTGTTAAATTAGTTTACATATGAGTGTTGAAAATTTTACCTTGTCAAACGTTAAGGGAAACAATAATTAAGTCTACAATGCTTTAATAACTAACGCAGTATTTCTTGAGAAGGAGAACAGATAATAGAAGAGATAAACTTGGCAATCATACTAACGCTAGAATTAGTCAAACGTTCTGGGAACCTAAAGAAACGAGAGATCGGCAAGGAATTGTTTTTTGCTACTCATAAGCACTCATGAAATTTTAAATATAAGTGAGTCAAGAATATTGAAATTTAATTGTGGACTCTGATTCATTCGTACTCATACAACGTACGTTGATTTATAAGCACAGGTTGCAATGAGTATACGCACAACGTTGGCATCCAACTCATACCATTCGAAATATGTTTGATTCATAAACAATACTTATAGTCTAAATGATTCGAGTAATTCGCATTTACACACAAGCAAAAAAGACGGAGCAGCAAGCAGAGAAAACACACAACCTGCTAGTGGCTATCTTAGTGTTCGAACGCGAATCATACTCATTTTGTGATTCGTGTTTATGTTGAGTTATGGAGAGTAGAAATCAACAACCTCATACGTGTTCTTAAGTATAATCATTGATGAGTACTTCGAACTTTGAGTATGAGTAGAGAGAGGTTCCAAGGTATTAAAATAAGTATGAATGCGTATCAGAAAGTATCAGAAATTATGAGTATGATTCGATTGATTTCTCTGTTTGATTTCTCATTACTGCTCTCTGGTTCGTATATAAGATCCTGTTTCTATTTGAAGGTTGCTTTGAAATGATCGCCACCTTTGAATCCAATCCGATATTTTCGATATTATAAGTGATATGATGTGACATTTTGAATGATGAATGTTCGTTAGCAAAACCAATATATTTTCGAATAAAAAACAAACTTGAAAATCTTGTTTAATTTGCTAAGCAACTTTTCTTTAAATTTTTATTTCCCTTTGTATACGAATGGCAATAGTATTCTAAAATTAATTTTAATAGTTTGTTTTTGTTTTTGTTTTGTTTTTGTTTTTTTTGGTCATATTTCGCTTAATTACTGGCTCAACTCCTCACATATATTTTAATTTATAAACCATAAATTGTGCTCGTGGTGGAGACATTTGTCGCATCACTATAAACTTGTTTATTTTAAATGAAATTTTATTCGAAATGATCAAAAAAGTAAAAACAAAACCAAAGGCAACAAACACAGACATTATAAATTAAAAATATAAAATTGTTTTAAATTATGCACTTAAATCATGTATAAAAAAAAAATAAATTCTTTAAAACAAAAAAAAAAAAATTGTTTCTTAAACGTTATTTAATGATTGCATTCATTGAATGATCATTGAACGTTTTAATGTTTAATTATTTTAAATGTCTGAAATCGATAGAAAATATCGCACAATTAGGGCGATATCTTATCAATGACTTGATGAATGTTAATAGGGCTTTAAATCACATAATTTTTGAAAATTCTTAATAAAGCTTTCAGTTGAAGTGAGTCAACTACCAAATAGTGCTTGCTTAGTATGTAAATAGGCATCGAATTAATAAATTCTTATTTCTTTAAAAGATTATTAGAGAAAATCAAAGAAAATATGAAAATCTCTTGCCTGAAATGCTGTTTTGTTTTCCCCATTTTCTATAACTTGCATCCCATCTGGCATCACTACATTAGTGTGCTATTAAAATTTGTTTTTGTTTCCACCACTATCTTTAGACAGAGTTGTTGTTCTTTTTTTTTTCGACGTGTGTGTGAAAATAAATTTCTATTTTTAATACTCATTGTTATCAGTATTCGAAATAAATAACGTTATAATTCTCATTTAGTTCATAGTCATAATACAATAAGAGATATGCCTCAAACTACGTTCAAGGTTAGGAAAATGAAGATTTGGTTTTACTTGCCTCTATGCATGACGATTGTTCGGCCAAACTATTTTGTTACGACATTACGGACAATCTTGAAACCTGCTGATTCCTCTTTTGTTTAATTTTTTAACATTGTTTTTATTCAAATAGATTTTATTTTATCGATAACGCAAAGGTATTTAGTAAAGTGAGTGGGGAATTGTTATCGATTCCACAATGTGGGAAGGGAGTGGGCACTTGACAGATTATATTTCAAAGTCCATTCGTAATTCCCAGGGATTTTCAAGCACTTATTTTCAATTATCTATGAAGTACTGCTGGTGGGTTTGCTGATTACTAAAAGCGTATACTTTTTCAATGGGGGGTGGTTCGTTCATTAATCGATTACTTTGCTTTGCTTGATTATTAAATATTTTGACATGTTGATTTAAAAAAACGATTAATTTTTATTACGCTTTTATAAAAATAAATTCATTTGCCTTGCCGTGTGGTCTATTATTTTCCAATAATTTTTTTTTTTGTTTTTTATGGTTTTATTTCGAATTCAATGAACATAATTTATCGTTTGTTTTTGTTATTTTGTAAAGACTTTAAATTAAATTTTATTACAACAAATTCGATCATAAAAAAAAAAAAATTTTAATGAGAAAATAATTTAAAACCTTTAAAGAAAGTGTTCAGAATTTTAAATGTTTGAATAGAAAATACTTAAAAATACTTTGTTTTATTTTGATTTCTAAATCGATAAACATCTTCGGAATTTTAAATAAAAGTTTTAATATTTCCATTAAGAAAAAAAAAAAAAAAACAGAAGAAGTTCACCAAACAAATTAAGTTTAATTCCATTAGTTTTCAAAACAAAACCGATTAAAATCGATTATTTTTCTAAAATAAAAATTTTATTTTAATTTAATTTGGTTAATAAGTCTTAAAGAGACAAAATACATGACTAAACAATTATTAACGTTTCACGATCATTAATCGATAAATAGGCTCACATATACATAGAAAATGTTTACGATTGCAATTTTAATTTGTTATTTACGCATGAAAATCTACAAAATGGAAATGTTTTGAAACATTCGATGACCAAACGACTGCAGACAATGCTGAAATAAAAATTAGTCGTTGGCATAAAACGCATCACCAGGTGTACACATGTTTAAGAAAACGATGCTAAGCTTTCGAACCGGGTAACATGCATATGTTTGACGGCGTATTGCATTTCTCTGTTATTGGATTAACAATCAAACTTTACTTAGGCACCATACTGTCGTGAGGAGAGAATAGATGATACTGTTAACGAATTCCAGTGGGTAACCATTGAAAACCCAATAGGACTTTAACCAAGTTTAAAAAGCGACACAGTAAAAAAAATTATGACCACAATCTGGGACGACTCAGATCTTTGCTAGTGAACATGTAGGTGAACCACAGGTCCCTCTGTAGCTGCGTTAATTAAGTGGTTTAAAGTGACCAGAAGTTTATCCTGACGCACCCTATAAATTTTAGTACTCAAAACAATGATGCGAGGGTTTACGTATACGTCGATCAACCAATCGGCATCTAGTTGGGATGATGGTCTCCTCCTCATTTAAATCTGCTTAGCTACCTACCAGAGATTGGCAAGGAATCGTTTTTTCGCTACTCATAAGCACTTATGAAACTTTGAATATAAGTGAGTCAACTATATTGAAATTTAACTGTGGACTCTGATTCATTTGTACACACTACAACGCTAATTTATAAGTACACGTTGCAATGAATGTGCGTACAACGTTGACATCGAACTCATACCATACGAAATATGTTTGATTCTAGATTTATAAGTTCACTTATAAATGAAGTGACTGGCATTTACAACAAAAGAAAAAAAGACACATAAGCAGAGAAGACAGAGCAGCCAGCAGAGCAAACACACAACCTTCTAGTGTGTGCGCGATTCATACTTATTTTGTGATTCGTGTATACGTTAAGTTGTGGAGAGTAGAAACCAACAACATCATACGTGTTGTATGGGTATGAATATGGTGAGTACTTCAAACTTCAAATATGAGTAGAGAGAGATTCCAAGATATTAAAATAAGTATGATACGTATAAGTATTAGAAATTATGAGTATGATTCGATTCTAATCATCTTTTTGAATACTCATTGCTGATCTCTGTTACCTACCTAATCTCTAATGATTTCCTCCACATTGAATTTGCTTTTTTGGCAGCATTTGTTTGATGCAAATTCTGACAATTCAATTTCTTTTCGTTTACTCATGTAGCAACCAAAATATTAGATTTCTTTGAGTGACAAACGTTTTTCAAATGATTAGAAATTGTAAAGGGGTTACTGTTAAGTGTCTTTTTGTTAACAGCTTTTCGACCAAAGTATCAAGATCATTGAAATTTCTCGAGTAATTCAATCAAATTTTTCTGCACAGTTTTTTCAATGCGTTTTTAAATTTTTTGTTTGGTAATAAAAACACAACCCATAGTGCAATGATTTAATTCCTCTTTGCTAATTAAATTACATTCTATTGATAATGGCATTAAATATTCATGATTAATAACTTATTTATACGCTGTTATCAGTATTCTAACAATTTGTCATATGCATGAGATAGGTGGCCTCTATTTTTATAATATTGTGTTGAAATAAACCACAAAGTTAATAATAATTTTGCATAGTTTTCTATCAACAACAATACACATTGTAAACATAGAGTGCTGACAGATAAAGAATACGAATGCAAACATTTTTCTAAAACACAATTCATGTCTGTCTGTCTGTCTATCTGATATGCACAGACATTTTGAATTTTCCTTTTAATTAAAGAACATGATGAAAATCTTAAAAATGTAAATGATGATTACATATGTACATATATCAAGTGAAATTAAGAAAGAGAGAAAGAGAGAGAGAGAGAAAAGGCCACTTAAAGGGCATTGCAGACAAACAAATAAATTCAATTTTTTTTTTAATTTTTAAAAATAAACCATAAAACAAACTAAAAATAAATAAAAGATTAAAATGGAAATTAAAAAAAAGCAAAATAAGCAAAAACAATGGCAATTTTTGCCTTAAGACAATGGCTAAAATGCCTGTCATCTCATAATGATAATCATCTTCATCATCACTATCATTATGTTTTATAGAAAATGATCATTATCATCATCATTGTCATCCAAATCATGATGACACTTTCACTATAAAAATAAATTTAAATTTAGAAAAATTTTCTTTTTCTTTTCTTTTCTTTTGTGTTTTTAGTTTCACAAAAACACACCTACAAACAATAGAAGCAGCACTCTCTACGTCTGCTTTGCTTTACTTTGATTGTGAGTGGGAAAATAGGAAAATTTCAATTCTTTAGATTTGAACATTTAATTTCAACGAACACATACACACAGAAACACACACACACATCTTTTGTTTATCAAACATAATTCAAATGTTCTTTTCAAATCAAATCAAATCAAATGAAGAAGAAGAAAAAAAATTTATTCGTTCGTTTTCGCTTGCTTTTTATTTGTATTTAAAATGCAAGAAGAAGAGTTCATTTAAATCAAGAAAATTTATTACGAAAATATTTCATAATAAATAAAACCAGAAATAATAATAATTTTCTATGCAAATATTTTATACGTTAGAATACTTAACTGAAATTTATTTGAAGAATGGCATTTAAAATCAAGGAAAAGAATTTCTGTTGTCTTGTAATGAATTATGCTTAGAAAAGATAAAATCAACTAGGAAGGATATGAAATGTATTTAAAATTTCTTTTTATTAAGAGATTATCGTTAACCGACCCACTAACTGCAAACTTTATACAAAATTTGTCTGTCTTCAAAGAGGGGCATTTAAAATGTCAGAACTTCTGATTGTTGCCATGAGTTGTGGGCCCATTTGTAAGTACCATTCTTGATACATTTTAAACTCCATAATTAAAGGCTAAAAATGATTGAAAAAATCTGAATCTCTTCAACGATTTCGTAGACAATCTTTCGTCCTCATTCACGACAGACCTATTGTTATTTCAAATTATTAATCGCTTAGAAATCTGGTACTCTTAGGGATTTCTTCAACACATTTTTGGAGCCCCAATGGATCAGATTTGTTAACCTTGTTTACTTCCAAAGATATTTGACAGTAGACTGCTGGAAAAAAGTACTTTTTGTAGACCGCAAATCGTATAAGTTCTGCTATGATTTTCATTTAAGAAAATCATTAAGATTCTGTGCACCCTTATAACTTTTCTTGTATCTTTTTTTTTTTTGTTATACGATTGAAAAGCAATTTAAATAAATTTCTGTTTGTAAACAAAATGTGTTGATGACGTTAATTTGCAATGTTTTTTTTTTCTTTTTTTTTATTTGAATGGATATCTCAAGCGTACAATACGATTTGTATGATAATATGATTGTTTTCATTACCTCATATGATTTAAAACAAACACAAGAAAAAAAACAATTCAATTGGAATTCGAATAAAAAGTGTGTGTTTATCTCGTACAAATCGTTTAAGAACGCACTACATAATCTTCTATAATTGGTTTCGATAGCAGTTGTTGGAAAATCAAATGAAAAGTTTTTATTTGACGTCATTACTAAAGGCAGAATATGAATGAGGCTTCAAAATTAATGCTACACTAAAGATTGGTTACCAAGTTCAGTTTCTTAGGCGTTGGAAAATGATTAGGAAAAATGTTCTGTGGATTGTTATTAAGCGAATGGAAGAAACATTAGCCTGTCTTTACTTTAAAAATTTCATACGCTTTTGCTTATCGAAAATGTACAGCTTCCATGATAGCCACTGTATTGCTGTTGAGGATTTTGCAAAAATTTATTATTTTTGTGTTGTTTTTAGCCGGTTTATTATTATTTATGAATTATTAGCACTTTAGCTTTAACAACATGATATTTTTGTATCTGTTCCGCTTCTGCTATTTAGCAGAATTTGCCAGCGAGTGCATCTCTCATAACAAATTTTCATTCATGACTTTCAATACAGCAGTCAGCAGTTAGTAGCAGCAGCAGTCAGCAGGTGTATATTAATAGGAGACGCAGGGTAATGATAGCAAATATATCGTATTCAAATAAAATTTAGAACAATTAACAAATTGTTGTTTGTTTGTTTGTTTGTTTTTGTTTAATAATAATAAACACTTTCTATTGTATACATACATATGCACATATTTTCATAATTGTACACTTTAACCGACGATGTAATGAAATATTTTTAGAATTTTTCTATTTAAACAATTGGTTCATAAGCACATACAATAGTATGCCAAATTTATTTTGAAAATAATCGTTTAATTATTATTATTATTATTATTATTTGCAATATTCCAGTGAAATTGTTATTAAAATTCAAATGAAATATATTTAACGGAAGTTTCATATTCATACACACACCCACACATACACATTCGTATTGTATTTACTCGTAATACACGTCAAATTGTCTCAGTACTTGTACATTTTCAATGAAAGATGACGTACCCCTCTTATTCCTTATAAAAGCGTAAAAAACTGAGTCATTTTAACTTAAAAAAAAATAAAAAAAAATTAAAAAAAAACTATAAAGTTACGCAGTTTTTTTTTTGTTGTTTTTGTTTTTAAATGTAAACAAAATTTCTTTAAATTATTTCATTGTATTCAAATCATTTCAATTGAAATAAAGCAACAGTAACATTAGGCACTTGTCCTAATAAGGTGTGCTAAGCTATATAAATAATAAACAGGTTGGCTTCAAAGTAATAACAATTTGTGAACATTTTTTTTTTAAATATTAAGCAACTGATTCATCTTCAAGGGGAGTTAAAAACAGTAATTTTTAAGGCATGTTATTACCAGCACTAGCTGTGTCTTTATCATTTCAAATTATGGCATTAGTTTTAAGCCACCTTGTCTTCAGATTAAAAAACAACAACAACAACAACAATAATAATCATATTTAAAAGAGATATTTTTCAATGACTCATTACATGTCAAAGATATGTATGTTGTGTGTGTGATAAATTTGTGCCTAAAATGCCTTAAGCGCCATAGACATACAAAAAAAAAAAGCGTAAAAACCATCAAAATCTCTATTAGTAGCGCCATCAAGTGTTTATAATTAAAATAAATATTTAAACAAAACAAGAAACACACATACAAAATAAAAAAAACTATTTTTTATTTTGTTTATTTCTTTATTTATTTGTCAATAACACCCCCCAAGTAATGTAGTTAAGGTGAGAGATTTTTTGTTTGTTTGTTTGTGATTTGAACGCTTTAAAATGAAATTTTTAAAGAAGGTATGTATGTGGAGTATAATGATAATAATTACAATAACAATAGACGATATGAACATTTAAATTTTTGTTAATTAGTTTTGTAACCAACAATAATTACAATAACAATAACAACAACAACAACCAAAGAAAGAAACCTTAAAAAAATATTTAAACTATGTTACGAGCAATAAATCAATTTTTATGGGAATTTTAATTGATGTTGTTTGTTGTGGTGAATTAAATTGAAAAATAGTAAAAAAAAATCGATTGTTTTTTTTTTTTTCAAGGACTCAAAAAGGTATAAATCATAAGCCTGTTGTTGTGTTGTAGATAGAAGCCATCATCTAAACGAGCTTGCAATGAGGATCTTTTGGTCTGACAATCAAGATCGATCGTATCTCAAAAAATTGTAGTTCGGAGTCGACTTTAAACTGTGGTGTACCGCCACTCACGTATAAAAATAACACACACAACATGGGTGATGTGAAAAGCCAAGTTGTCATCCTGATTCAAGTGTTGTAATAACCAATTAAGTAAGTCAGGCTTTAATATTAGAAGCTAAAGGACAATCATCCCAAATACATACATACATACCTACATAATTAGTCATTACAACGCTTCAGTCAGGGTTATGAATCTAATTTCTCACTCCACTTATGTTGTGTATGTTAAATTTATACATGAGTAAAGGGACATACAATGTAAAATCGACTTCGAACGATAGGTTTTTCAGAAACTTTTCATGACAATTTCTATTACTCTCAGGGTTTTTGCCAGCAAAGGTATTTTTTCTTATTTTCGTTTTGATGTCTGATCTGGGGTTTGAACCGAGGCCTCATGTCTAATAGGCCAACATACTACCTACTAGACTACGGTGACTTCATTCCAAATAAGGCACGGTATTATTATTATCCCCGGTCAGACATCAAAAACGAAATATGAAAAAAGCAAAAAAAATATTTCTTCGGCGACTTCCTCTCAGCAGATTTTGGCAAAAACTCTGAGAGTAAATAAAATTGCCATGAAAGTTTCTCAAAAAATCTGTCGTTCGGAGTCGATTTTAAACTGTAGGTCCCGCCACTCATGTATAAAATTAGCACACACAACATAAGTGGTGTGAGAAGCTAGGCCGTAATCCTGACTGAAGGGTTGTAATGGCCAATTATGTATGTATGTATGTATTATTATTTATTAAGGTTTTGCCAATGTAAGTACAAGTGTTTTCACTGAAACTTTATATGAAATTTACTCATTGTTTTTTATTTTTATCATACACAGAGAGAGAGAGAGAGAGAGAGAGAGAGAGAGAGTGAGCAATAATAAATCAAATTTCCAAAAGTAAGAATTCTTGCCCAAACTTAGTAGAATTTATCACAAGCCAACCTTGAACTTTAAATTGAAAAATTTATGACAATAAATTTAAATTTTTTTTTCCATTTATTTTATAAAAATACATTAATAGCCTACGAATTTGTCAATTTTCGTCTATCAATTCGAAAATATTGTGATAAATTTGGCCAAAGGTCAAACAAAAACACGAGCAAACACAAAATGTCATACAAACAAACATAATTTAAGTGTGACCAAAAGAAAAAGAAAATCCATGGAATTTATTTCAAACATACATACATATGTACGTATGTATGTATGTAATAACATTATGTTTGTATATTTATTTAACCTCGGAATACCTTCTTTTCAAAGTGATTTTATTATTCCAGGAAACAAAAATTTCCGTTTAATGAAATCGATATTTTAATAGCCTTGATTTTGAACACAATATTTTCTCTTCTTCTCTTTTAAAATTTAATGAAAAATTTTGATTATTTTAATTATTTTGTTAATTATTTGATTTGTTTTCATAAGAAATTGCATTCCATAGAAAAATGGCATTTTTTTTTTTAATTTGAATTTTTATTTTAAAAACTATTTCATATGCTTGGCATCATTAAGGAGGTAGTGATTGGTAATTTTCATTTCCATTTCCCATCACAATTTTTTTTTTCTTTATTTTAGAAATTTTACACTTGAATCAATAGCGGAAAGACCTTGAAATTCATAACAATTTATTGTAGAAGACTTATAAAAAAAATATTAAAAATTAACAACAAAAAAAAAAAAAAAATGCATTTTGTTTTGGAAGTGTAATGCAGCAATTAATCGTTCCAATGGTGGTGTGGGTAGGTTGTCAATAAATTGAATATCTTACATACTGCAAATCAAATTTAAATGAAATCATTCGCATGTGAAAGGTTCCATATGTTGGGTGTTTTTTTTTTTTTTGCCTCTTAGTAAAACGTATTTTATAATGAAGAAGCAACAAAACAGATTATCTGACGGTGGGGAAAGTAATCGTATTTTTTTTTCTCAAAATTTTGCAATGATTCGTCTCATCTTATATTGAAGAGAACTTCTCATTAACAACGAAATGAGATTAAGGCGAGTTGCAACCAACGTGCAGGTCTCTAGCTTGTCTCGATGAAACATAATTCCTCTCGTGCTGAACAACTCTAGTCATGTTAAGCGTTTTCTTTATTCAGAGGTTGCAACTGTTCGACTTAAAGCATTGGTCAATTTAAAAGATTGGTCGTTGGTGGATGATTCCTTGTCAATAATGTCAAAATTTACTGCCAAATGGTTTGACCTTTAATCCTGGACCTAACTGGTAATTAACTTCAGGCATACATTGTTGATTTAACAGAGATTTCTAGATACAAATATGGTTCATGGGGTTTGTTATCGTTTAAAGTTACCCAGAACTTCTTGTGTAATGATCAGTACCGATAGGACGCACTAGGCGTCGCTATAATATGATTCGATAAACTCAAAATTAGAAGTTTTTTTTCTCTGGAGTGGTAGAATTGAGAAGGGATGGTATTTCTACGGATACTGGTATTTCAGACTTACAAATGAAAGTAAGGTAGTATCGAACGGTAGAGCACTGATATACATAACATAACATACATAATTGGCCATTGCAACCCTTTAGTCAGGATTACGGCCTAGCTTCTCACACCACTTATGTTGTGTGTGTTAATTTTATACATGAGTGGCGGGACCCAACGACAGATTTTCGAGAAGCTTTTCATGGCAATTTTATTTCCTCTCAGAGTTTTTGACAGAAATCTGTTGAGAGGAAGTCGCCGAAAAAAATATTTTTTTTTCATATTTCGTTTTGATGTCTCACCGGGGATTCGAACCCTGGCCTTTCGTCTAATAAGCCAACACACTACCTACTTAGATTACGGCGACTACACTGCACTGACATCCTTTAGATTACCGGAGGCCTTTAGTATTTTTCCTGCTAAAGCCTTGGGAAGGTACAAACTGTTGGGTATTCTGCATTAATAAACTGCTATCAGCATCCGGTATGCGCCTAGTAGTAACTCGATTTTAGTTCTATAATGATAACATGATGAAGCCACGGCCATATTGTTGAAAATGAGCGCGATCTTGAACTACTATTACGCTGTGAATAATTGTAGAATCTGTTACCCCTTACTCGGATATTTGTTGTGCATTTTTTCATGAAAGGGCACAGACAAGAAGAACTTCTATCTTCTTCTGTGCCAACAGTCGAATTATTAGCCTATCCACAGATCATTCTGAAAGAAATTTGTAACGTTTTTTTTGCATTGGATGAGGTTTTTTTTTTAATTTCAAGTTAACACTCTACTTACTTTCTAAATTGAATTCAATTTCAACAAGAGTATGGAAATGTAAATACCAGATGGGAGCATAGTTTAACAAAATTTTATAGTGCCACTTAGGAGAACCATTCAAACGTTGTTTTTCATTGTTTAAACGTTTTCTAAAGAGGTTTCGAATTATTATTAATTTTTTTTAGTAAAAAAAAAAAAAAAAAAAAAAACGCTTTCAAATTATGAATTATGAATTATACACAGTTTCTACGTTTAAACAACGACGACAACGTTAACGACGACAACGCTACAATATTTGCAAAATAAATATTGAAAAAAAAAAGAAAGAAAAAAAGAAGAATTGAATTCCAATATGATTATGTCATGCCATAAATATAATTTAATTGAACAAAAAAAAAAAAAACCGAAGCAGAATGAACATTGTTGCTCAAATCAACCAGTAGTTATGATAGATGTTGTTGTAGTTAACAAAACTGAAATAAAAATAACGAAGAAATGCTTGCTGATTCGTTAATAAAATAATTATTAGGCACCTTTAAAGCCCTCAAATAAAAATAAACTTTTTGAAAGAGAAGGAGAAATAGCAAATGCCAGAGCAGAGGAAATATGAAAAATAAGGGCTCTTTCCAAGTTTTTTTTAAGTAGAATTTTTAAACATTAAAATCAATACCTTTTCAAGGCTTAGAAATAAAAAAAATTTAATTATAGAGCAGGAGCATACATACACACATATATCATAATAGATTAGCCATTATCATGACATGCCATATATGACAAGAATATTATAAGTCTTCAATATGTCTTACAACCTATCATTAAATTGTTTGTGATGATGGTATAACTATCTCCTGGTCGATCGATAGATTGAATATTTTTTTTTATTATTGTGGTTAATAAATTAATTAAAAAAAAAAAAGAAACAAATACAAACTAAACTAAACTAAACAAACAAACAATAATAAATTAAATTTGTTTAAATTAGCCATTTAATCGATTTTAATTATGGTCCCTGATTCGAATACACACTGAGAAAGAAATACGTCAGTAAATATTAACTGACTGGGTTGGTCATCTTCCTTTATAGGTTTTCAAATAAAATTTCTACGATTTATTTTATTCTTTTGAGAAATCATGTCATGAATTAACAAATAATTGCTTTAATATACACAGTGACAGACGATTTGTCGTCAATTTCGGTTAAATTCAAAAACAAAAAATTGAAAATTAAAAAAAAAAAATCTATACAAAGGTGTTTGAGGTGTTTAGGTGTTTAGAACGCCAAATATGGTGGTTTTCAATAAAATTTAAATAGATTTTGATTTAAAGCTAACAAACAAGGGATGACATATTTTACTAATTATGCATTCTATTTTAGAAAATTATATTCGAATAAATGCATACAATGAATAGCAAGATTAGCGTCGTTGCATATAGAATTTATGAGAACTACCATTCTACTCAAAGAGCATTCTACGTAAGGGAACTTACCATTCTCCCCAAATAGCATTCTACGTCTTTGGACTCCAGCCCAGTTTACGTGGAAGTCAATGAAAGATAAACCCTTAAAAAGTTTTACTATCCTGCCTCTGTCAAACTGAGATTAGAGGATTCCCGAAATAGGGTACAAAAATATCGTTGCCACTGTGTTTAAAAAAAACTTGTTTAATTGAGCAATTTTATCTACCTTGCTCCGGCACTGTCATATTTTAGAAAAAGTTAACTTGATTTTATCTGTTGGTTGTATTAACGAAAATAAGTTAAAAGTGATTTTAAAGTTAACTTTAGCTAAAGTTACCTTTAACTAAATCCAACTTTAAAGGCAAGTCGTAATAATGTCCCTTAATCGCAAAAGTAATCGAAAATCTTCTACTTCCGATAAGCTTCTCTGGTACACCATAGATCCTCAACGATTCCGTTCTATCACACAGCACAATAATGTACGGTGCAGTTACAAAGAACGAAGATTATGGTTAAAACCTTTAGGCAAGAAACCTCACAATATTTTTCTTTAAGTGTATAAATTTGCCACCATGCCACAAATTGTCCAATAAATTTTATGATGGACCATTCCATATGAAGAATATTTTTTATGGGCTGGACAATAAAAAAAATTAATAAAAAAATATAAGAAAAAGAAGAAGCATTTTATTATTAAATTTTATGTTTTATTTTTATAATTTACACTTTCAAGTTCAATTCAATTGTGTACAACGATGATGCCTTGCTTGTCGATTGTTAGCAGTTTTATTGAAAATTCTTTCAGTTTTTTTTTGTGTTTTTTAGTTTGTTTTTTAGAAATTTGTCTTTTTTATTTTCTTTTTAAAATACTTTGGAATGTTTAGATGTTCGATTAACGATTGTTTAATGCGTTTTTGTTTGTTTGCTACGATTAATGCTAAATGAATAGCAAAATTATCGAAAATCAAAAAGTGTTTACTTTTGTCTGTAAGCCTAACGATTACAATGCAAAAAGAAAATATTAAATGGTGATTGGCTGTATGACTGGCTATCAGAAATGTCTGTCTCGATAGTTTGAGCTTAAAAAAAAGAAAAAAAAAAACATTTTCAAATAGAACTTGTTGTTGTTGCTGTTGTTGACAATTAAAGTTTATTTCTTTTAAATATTAAGTTCCTTTCATTTGTTATGTTTTTTTTTATTTTTTTTTTAGAAATACTCTCTGAATTATTTAGTCTACTGTGGCAATAAATAAACAATTTTTTTTTGTTTATTTTTTGTTTTAAATTATAAGAATTTCTACAATTTTTTTTTTGCTTGAATCCCACTCTATGATTTTTGCATGTCAAGTAAACTTTAAAACTAAAACTGTTAACCAAGGTTTTATGCAAAAAGGGGGAAAAACATTTTTGTTTTTCTATTTTAACACTGAATATTTTAATTTTATTATCATGTCCCATGTTGAAATAAATTCTCAGTTTTTTTTTTTGTTTTTGTTTTTTTCAAAGTAAAAATAAGTAAAAATAGGTCAATTGTTATGGCTTAATATCTTATTTATGGTAATTTATGCATTTAAAATCACAATCCCAGATATTTTGTCTGAACGATATAGCAGCATATGAGAAAATAATACGATTGCAATTGCAAATGTAAGGCAACAAAATCTAAAAAGTTTGAGAAAAAAAAAAATTGAAAAAAACCCGAAAAAAAGTTCGCAATCAAATCTTTGAATTTAAAATATTTTGGTATGTAATTACCAATATGTTTACACAAATTTCGATCACTTAATAGTCGATTTATTTCCACATACAAGAATTTAGGGTTTGTCCATATGCATACATTATTCCTTCAATAGTTGGGTTTAGTAATCGCCATCCCACTCATCGAATACTGGCACAGGAAATAATAATTTGAATAAAATTTACAAATTTCTTTGAATAGATTTGGCTATAAAAACGGTAATCAGACCTCTTTGGCAGCTAATTTTCAAATCAAAGCTGATTTGCATCTGCTGCACTAGTCATATAGCCTGGATTCTGAAAACGAACATAGATAGGGTTCCAATAAAATTTTATTCCAATCTAGTGCTAATGCCTTTAAATACCTCCCACAACTCTTGCTAGAGCTGTTTACTTGGGCCTCAAACTGTCTTCTTTATGTTCTGTTGTTAGATTGCCTTCAAAGGGCATGACGTATTCACCTCTATAACATAAGCTTGTGAAAACTGTTTATCTCTGCTGCATTTCACCGCAATGCCAATATATTGCCAATGATAAATAAGTCCTTATATGTCATGCCAAAACAAAAGCTTTCTTTTAACGTCATTTTAAAACGTTTTATTTTTCTTAATTGCAGAATAAAAAATTTTCCAACATCACAAACTAATAGAGAATGAAAATAAAAGCAAATTAATAAGCACGTGAAAGGACAAAAAAAAAACCTAAAAAACAACAATAAAAAAATGATTATTGATCATTTCAATTATTGCAAGACAATAATACCAAACAAGCACCATAACAATCTTTAAAAATAACAAGGCGTTTAAAATTTGATTAAATTGTCATTCTGAAAATATAACATGATCACATTCTTCAATTTTTATTATTCAATCATAATAAAAAACAAAAAGAATTAAAAAAAAAAACAAAAACAAAAACAAAAACAAAAAGTCTATTAAACAGTGTCTCAAATGCAATCAGTCTCTTAACCATTGGTATGGGGAGACTTGTACTACCATCTGAATTCCACATTTAAAAGTGTTTCCATGACGAATGACAGAAACAGGCAGCAATACAAGTAAATACTGACAGTGTGCTAAAAAGCATTTTGCACTTGTACGTACATTTTTCTTTTTACGAGAGGAATGCTGTTCTGTTATCATATTGAAATTGAATTCAAGCAGTTGAAATTGGGTTAATGAGTTTTCATTTCATTTTTATTAAAATAAAATAAACAAAATAACAATAAAAATGAAACAACAAAAATATCAAGCAATCCTCTTAAAGTAATTTTTTATTAAAACAAAAAAAAAACTTAAGAATAATAATTTTAACATGTCTTGTCTCTTGGCATCGCATACAAATGAAAAAAAAAACAATTGAAAGAATGAATGAATCAATGAGAAATGGAACGAACAGAATTAAATGGAAGACAACAGTACAAGTATGACTAAAAACATTGTCTTATAAAGTGCAATCCTTTCGAAAAAAAACCGACAACAACAGCAACAAAATATTCACACTATTTGACATTGAAGTTATTAATAATGGAAACCGTTGGAATCATCAATTAACATTTTAATTTTTTTCCTTTTTTTTTGGTTTTTTTCTGGACCAATGGAAACAATAAAACTAAACAACAAATACTATGAAATATTTGCTCATTCTTCAGAAATAAATATTTATTTAAACACACTCAAGATCAAATATTAAACAACAACAACAACAACAAAACAACAAAAAATGAACAAAAAAGAAACTTAAACGACAACATCGAAAACTGTTAACGATGCAGTTTTTTCTTTTGTTCTCCTTAAAAGCCCTAAAAACAATTTTATTTCATGAATCTTTAGTATTACAGTCTGTCAAAAAAGTATTCATCAAAGTTGAAAAATTCTAGCGCTTTGTAATGACTTTCTTGTCCTTTTCATCTCTTCTTATGTACACAAACGCCTTTCGTGTTACAACCTACTTAGCATCTCATATCGTGTTGAAGTGTTTCCTTAATGTTGCTATGCTGGTACACTGGTTCTGTTCGCTGTTATTTAAACGTCCTGTTTTTTTAAAAATAATTATTCCAATAAATCCAAATTCTTATTCTTATAGCCTCTACTGTAAACGTTACTGGCTATAAATAAACTTCTTGTCAATCTGCTCAGTTGGCAAATTAACAAAAAGGATGCTGGTTGTCGTTATAAAGTGGACCCTTAGCAGCACAACTATTGGAAAAAAAATCATCAAAACCTTGATTCCATGTACACACATTTATTCCCTAAAAAAAAGAAAATAAAAGAATTAGACAATGATGTCATATTGCAAAAATATCCACAATAAACTAACAAAACTTAACGTAAAAAGAACAACATTTTAGATAAAAAACAGATTCCACTACAACAACAAGATCAGCATAAAATCCATTGAAAAAGAAAAAAAAGAAGAAGAAGAACAAATTTAAATAGAATAAAGCTTAAGAAGCGAAGAATTTTTTTTTTTATTGCTGCCATTATTGTTGTGTTACTGTTGTTTACGAAATAAATCGCAGATAACATAAATCTCTCCAATATTTCATTTTCATTTTCAAACAAAACTTTTTGCAAAAATCATCACATACAGAGGCATTCACTAGAATTTTGCACTAGAATTCCAGAAATGAAAAAAAAAACAAAAAAACAAAAAATTCCGTTAAGAAATAGAAATAAAAGAAAATTTGGGTGTAGGTAATTAATAAAAATGATTTAACAGAACAAGAAATCTACAAACAAAAAAAAACACAAAATAATTGAAATTAATCAATAACACTCAACATTTACGCAAAAATATTCACACACAAATTGTATAAGAAAAAGAGAAAATCTGTGTGTTTCTCTCTCTCTCTCTCTCTCTTCTCTGTCGTTTTATATCTGTTTTATCAGGAAGTTAGAAGCAGCAGTTTTTGTTGTCACTTTTTATTTGTAAAATCGTTGTTGTTTTCTTTTCATATCGATAACACCCATACAATGTTGTTATAACACGCAGACAACTTGAACAACCACACAGTTGTAATGGATACTTTTTTAGTTTCTTTTGTTTTTGTTTTTGTTTTTGTTATTCTTTCTCTATTTTAAATACGATTGATTTGTTTCTCTACTTTTTTCTTTTTTGTTTGCTGTACATACCATAATATAATGTGTACATGTATGCATGTGTGTATGTGTGTGTGCCTCTGTTTGTGCTTATTTTGCAAATTTTTATTCATGATTTACTAATGAGTAATCAATTGAAATATACTGCTGCTGCTGTTGTTATTGTTGTTGTGTTGTTGTAAATACTGTTTCTGACGCCTCTGTTCCTTTTGTTGACAATCTTTCACGGCAGCATTGCCGACGATAACATCAACAGAATAATTGGAACAAAACAAACCAAAAATAAAAAGTTTTTTTTTTTAGATCTTTAGATCTCTCCTTAGAATTAGAGCAGCAACAACAAGGCGTTTAATAACGGTGACGTTAATAGCAGGCATCGTGCCGCAATACAATACAATACAATTCGACATTTTCTAAATTGATTGTTAATTAATGATTTTAAATTTTCAAAAGTCTTAAATTTATTCACCATTTTTTTTTATTATTATTTTTTTTTTATTGTTGCCATATAACGTCATTGGCTAATATCAGTTAGGTTTGCAAAGCAATTCTTATGATACAAAGTTCAAATGAAATAATACGCCATACACACATACATACATACATACATGTAATACGATTAATTTAATTGTTGTTCGTTGTCATTCATTAATTATTGAGTACTTGTGGTTGTTTTTTATTCATTTTTTACAGTTTAGAGTGTGCCAAACTAAAGGTTTCATTTATACTTACACATTGGCATACATAGGTATACATGTGTGTATGTGTGTGTGTGTGTGTGTTTAAAGAGCATTTTTATTTCGCTGCTATTTGTAAAGAGCTCTCCTTAAGTGTTTATTGTTTACAATGCAAAATTTCTGAGTGAATGAGATCACTCGTTCATACATACGCAATGAATGTTGTACCTTACATGCTAAGCGGGTTGCCAAATTATAAGTATTCTTCTAAAAGTCAGAAACTTCAAGTAATTACCATTAGTTCCAGTCTAGGGCTAATATGTATGTTAAAAAAATTTTTTTAATGGAAACTTATTAAATATATTGACCTAGACACAATGATTTCGTCAGAATTAGCTTAAATAATATACAATAAGTTATCACTGAAAATATCACACGTATTTGAATGGAATGTTATCATTCGAAATAAAAATAACAAAATTATCTTCACTATATTTTTTTTATAAACACTTAAGAAGTCAATTAATTTAGGAAACTATACAAAACAAGTATAAATTAAAAAGTAACATCACGTCCAATATATACGCCAATTAGTCGGTTTGCCAAATTATCTAATAAATTGGCAAATAAACAAATTTTTATGATGCTATTGTCTAATATAATATATTTATGACGCTTAATATTTTGCCAACAGATACGGAAAAATATTTTATGACTCAACCACCTTCAAAAACATTTCTTTTAATCATACTCATGCAAAGAAATTTTTGTTTTGAAATTTTTATAGAGAAAGCAAAAGAGAAAGAATTTTAAATGCAAACAATCTGTTGTCATTCTTAAATTAATAAAATTAATCGTGTTTGTTCTATTTTTATCATATCTAAAGTGTTATCTATTGGCAATTATCGTTTACAGACAGAAATTTTTATTAAAATTTTCTTTATCAAGGAATTTTTCTTCTGTTTATAACCAATCATTAAATATTTTTATTGAGAAAAAAAAAATTAAAAATAGCCAGACATTACGTATGTACATGACTTTGTACACATGAATTGGCCTGGCAATCCTAAAGAATGCTAAGAATTTGTAAGCAAATGTAATAAAGAGTATACATATGTATTGAAGTGAGTGCATGTGCACTCTCTCTTTATCTCTAGCTTTGTGTTTTCTATATGTAACGGTATGCCGGCTAGCTGGATTGCCATTTAATTTATTGAAGACAGTGACTTGTAAAGCAGGACTATAAGGGAAGTTACCAATTTTTGTTGAAATGATTGAAAAAAAGTCTCTTTTTTTTTGTTTATTAATTTTATGTTTTGGAGGTGATAATAGAATTTTCAAAAATATTTACAATTCGAAAATATTTTTACAGTTGCTTTGTCTTCGTTTTGTTTTGTTTATAAACAAATAAAATGCAAAAATCTCTTAAGAACAAGAAATTTCCGCTCTTTTAATTGTTTTAACAATGTGGGTGTTATATGTATGTGTGTGTGTGTGTGTGTATTAGTGACTAAGTGCCATTCTCTTTTATTAGTGTTGCTGTTTTTCCATTATGTTTTCTGTTTGTTTATTTTGTTTTACCAAAACAAAATTAGCGTCTCTCCTCTGCTTATCGCCACAGCAGACGCTGGCAGCGCTGCCAAACACATTTTATGATTCTTTTCGACTCGGTAGAAAGCATTGTCAGCAGGTTTTGTGGGGCTGCGAATTTATTTGTGAATTCAGTTGATATCAAGTCGCGATCGCGAAATATCATAAAGAGCTAAAAATAAACGCTAATTTAAGAACAAGAAATCAAAAAGGAATTGCTTTTCAATTATTTGAGAAAAAGGACACTTGAAATATAGAGTTGTTTTATTAAAAAAAAAAAATAAAAAGAACGCGGATTGTTTAAATAAATAAAAGAAAATTTATATTAAATGTAATTATTTTCACTTTCTCTATATATTTTTATTAAAATTAAAATAATTTGTATTTAAAGGATTTAAATATTTTTTATTTTTAATGACAATTTCATTTGTTTGGTTTAAAGTGCTGTTTAAAAATTAAAAAAAAAAAAAATAAAAAATAAAAGGAAAAATAATTTTTCAATTGTGCAATAAAAATATTATATTACGAGTATAAATTTATAAATTATGAAAGTGCTGATATTACAAGAACTATTGTTTGGCTGTACAATTTGAAATATTTTGCAACTTTGGGGTGGCAAGTTGTAGTTTTCTTTTAGTTTTTAGTTTATAAACTCGAAATTAAAAAGAGTAGCAATAACTTTTAAAAATATTGAAAATCTATTACATTTTTAGCAAATATTGAACAAAAAAAAAAAAAAAAAAAAAAAAAAAATAGTAAAGAGGGGTTTGATACTCAAATTAAATTGAATATGATCGCAATTTAATATTTAAACATTGAATTTCAATTGAATTTATATTCATTAATACGGCAAAGCAGATTTATTTGACTTAAATGAAAACTAAATTTCATTTTAACTTAAAATCTTAATTAAAAATTAAAAAAAAAATTAAATACTAACTTAATAACCAGGAAAAAATGAATAATTTTTTCTCATAATATATTTTTTTTAATTTTCCGCTTTGTGGAAAATATGTGTGGCTACCAGAATTTCATTTTTATTATTTATAAATTGTACACAAGCATTATTTTTGCATAAAATTAAAGCCTTATTTCGATTTCATAGAACCCTAATATTCCGCAATTGTATCTTCAGATTGTTAAGATATGAGAGATTTTAAAACCCTTGTGACTTTAGTCAGAAGACAGTTACAAATGATTTTCTTAATCGTATTACTGTCTAGAAAAGGAGTTAATGATGGCCTGGTATTAGATTTGAATTATAAATCAAGTTTGCTAAGCTTAGGGGGCACTATTGATGTATAAAGTGATTATTAAACTAGCGAACTTTGTTTGCAAGCTCGACCTGATGGCAAACAGTCCATCTCTGCTAACTGCCAAGATGAATATTAAAAATTCTGAGCCCAGAGCACTATTTGGAAAAGCGGCACAATTGGTGACAAAGCCATAACAATCCTTTAAGAATATCGTCACATGAACAGTTTTCTTTAAAGCATTGTTCCATAAATGTAGTCATAAAGCTTGCTAACACATGGTTACAATATTTAGGTTTTGTGCTGCCAAAAATACTTAAAGAAAACCTCCTTCTTATTCCTTTTATTTCTTACAATGACATTAATTCCTTGGCTGCATTTTGTTTTTTTTTTCTATTTTTATTTATTTTTTGATTTATGCTTTGCAATTAATTTAAATGTTCATTTGATTTAATTTAAATTTTTTTTATTATTTTATGTTTTTTTTTTTAAATTTAATTTTAAAATTTATGTTACCTTAAGGAATTTCTTATGAAAACTTTGTTGGCAATTGAAATTCAAAAAAAAAAAAAAAAAAATATGACAAATGTCACTGTCATGTCATTAATTTGGTAATGACTCAATTGTTTAAATACTTTTCACTAATAATTAACGGGAAAAAAGTAAAAGTAAGAAAAAAGAAAACTTATAGTAGAGATGCCAAATATTTGTAAAATTTGGTTTTTTAGCGTATTTATTTCAATAATAATGGTAGCATGCGGTAACAAATATTCATGATCAGTATGATCTGATCTTTAGTATTTATTTTAACAGTTACTCTAGAGTCTAGAGTATAAATGATTTTATATTTTTTTTTCTTTATGCTTTTGAGCGACCTATTTACGGAAGGCAATAAATTTTCGGCGAAAAATCTTTATAAATTAATCCATTCGTTGGTATTTATCTGATGAATGTGTGTCAAGAAGTTTTTTGGGGAATTTAAAGAAATTGAATACATTTTTATGGTCTACTAATCCTTTCAGCATTTATAGGTACTTTAGAAAAACTTTACAGAAGATTTAATCCCTTTTAAGCTTTTAAAAAAAATTTTTTATTTATTTCAATTGTTGTTATTGTTTTGTATTGCAATTTTTATAGTCTTTAGAAATATTTTTTCATTTCTTTTGTTAACAATTTTTTTGCTGTTTTCTTTTGTATTTTATTTTTCGAAACTGTTGTACACCAAATTCTTTAAAATTTATGGCCTAAAATCATGAAAAATGGTCAAAAGCAACTCGTAAAAGTTTAATGAGTTTAAAGTTTCACAAAGAATATACAAAAAAAAAAACAAAAAAAAAATTTTAGTTAAATGAGACCCATGACACCCCCAATGGTTTAATGGTTGTATTCTTTATGAATTGCTGTTTGTGCTGGTGCTAGTGCTGTTGCTGTGACCGAATAAGTGGCAGTGGTTGGCTGTGCTTAGTTTTGTTTGTTCTTGTACTGCCAATATTCTGTATTTATTGTGGCCACTAAGTTTCCCGAAATATCTCAAGAAAAAAAAAAGCCATAAGATAAGCATTGTTTTCATAGATTTGTGGCTGAAAGAATAGGGAAATAAGCCAACAAACAACACCTGTAAACAAACAACAGAATACAACAATAAGAAAACAAAAATATTCACAAAGAAAATAAAAAAGAAAAGAAAAAAAAAACAAAAGCTGTTGATCATGACGATGAAAATGTTTAATTTTCTTTTAGTTTTTATCACTTAATAGAGGATAATGTCTTGTAGGTATGTGGGAATGTCTTTTTTTTTTTTGTCATTCAAACTACGTAGTTTGCTTAGTAATCGGGTGAAAGTATAAACACAATATGTTCAACAATTTAAGGAAAATTTAATTTTTTTTTGTTTTTTTCTTTTTTTTTTTTATTTCTTTAGTGACAATATTTTAATTTTTCTTTTATTTTGCTTTTATGACTTAAAATACCTTGGCCATCATCAAAAAATTTAAAATGATTTTCTCTTTTTACCTTTTTTTTTTTAAATAATTATTGACAAGGAATTTTAAGATTTTCAAGATTATTTCAATACAGTATTGTTAAGATTTTTAAAAAATATTTTCATACGATATTATATTTAAATTTTCTTAATTATTGACACATTGAGGTTAATGGGTCTTTGTGTATGTGAAAAGAAATCTTTGCAACATTTAACGGTATTTTAAATATTTTTGTAAGTATTTTTATAAAGAAAATTAAATTAAAACTTTTTAAAAATTTTCTTAAATTTTTTGTTGCAAACATATTTATCTGCTGCTTGTACTCCCCTTAATTTATAAGAAAAAGGCAAGCCTCTAGAATATTTATAATAAATTACGTTGTAACACACTCGATTACCACATAAAAAATACGCACTTTATAGACAATGAATGGCAATTTGTAGAAAATTGTTAATAATTTAACAGAAACCAAGAATCATAATCCATAAAATTATCATAAGAGAACGTTTGATGTCATCAAATAAATTCGCATATTAACGACAGGCAGGTAAACAAACAGAAAGATGGTGAAAAAAGAGAAAAAAAATTGTAATCAATTACAACCGGTTCCATTAATGAACCATGTAATCCATGGTATTATTATGAACAAATTAAAATTTTATTTCAAATCAGCAGAAAAAGAAAAGAAAAGAAAAAAAAGAAGAAATTAAAAAATTACACGCAATTACTGGAGGTGTTTATCAAAACAAACTCAAGGTTATTTCCAATCAAATAAATAAACGGAACAAGCGATGAAATACTTGAACAATGTTTGCCACTTCTATGGTTGTTTGCAAACAGTAGCCAAATAAGGCCAAAGACCCCTTTTAATTACAAAAGAAACAAACACAATTTGTTAACCATTTGAAACGCAAAAAAAAAAAACAAAAAAAAAAAAACAAAAAAAAAACAAAAACAAAAAAACAAAATAAATAATTTGTAACAAATTTGCATAAAATAAGTAATAAATATCAAAAAAAAAAAAAAAAAACAACAAAAGAAAAAAATAAATAAGCAAACATAGATAAGAAATACTTCCAGTTTGTTTTCTCTAATTAAACAAGAACTTTTGCATCCTCCTTCCATTTTTTTTTTTTGCGTGAATTGAATAATAATAGATGAGTCTCTCTGGTCTGGCCACAAGATGACGATTATGGCGTTGCTTTGGCTAAGGTTATGCTGACGTTATATGATGACTGGTTTTCTAAAGACGCAGCTTATTGCCAGGGTAGTTGATTAGTTTCTGGTTATCGATAAAAGCAAAAAAAAAAATTTCGTTTAGCATTAGAAGAATAGCGTTTCCATATTTCTTTCTTTTGTTCTTACCTTGTAGTTTTTGCTATTGTTATTGTTATTTTTGTATTTAAATTATGAAAATATTATATATGCGGCCATTAAAATTTTATGGCCAAATATTATTCTAAACATGGAACAACAATTGTTTTTTTTGTTTTTTTTTCTTGCAATGTCGTATTGACTCATATTGACTTTAAGAAATTATAAATAAAATTTGAATCATTTGGAAGAATTTTTAAATTTATTAACATTTTTTTTTTTAAATAAAAAAACAAAACAATTATAATTAATTAAATACGAAATTAATTGCGAATTTGTTAATTTGTTTTTAAGAATTTTTTTTTTTTTTTTTTTTTTTTTGCCAATTTTGATTTAATTGTTCACACAAACAGTGTGTGTTCCGTTTTTGTTTAAAATTATCGACATGCTGAACACATTTATTTAAATTGTTTGCAAAATGCCTTCTGACTGTGTTGTTTACATGAGGAAATTTTATTTCTTTAAGTATTTCAATGAGAAATTTTCAAAGAAAAAGCTATTAAACCAAATCAGGGTGAAATAGTTTAGTTGGCCTCCTTTCATTGTTAACTGGAATGCAGCCTTAAAGGTTTTAACACAAATAAGGCAATAAATACTAGAATTTAAAATTGGAAATATCGATTATTTCCTATGTTAGTAGCTAAAAATGAAATGCAAGTTAAGGCTATATTGGTCCTTACAACTCTTCAGTGCGACTTACAACCTAGTTTCTCACCCCACCTACGATGTGTGTGTGTGTGTGTTAATTTTATACATATTAGTGGCAGGACCTACAAATTTTTGAGAAACTTTCCATGGCAATTTTATTTATCCTTAGAGTTTCTGCCAGAAAACTCGACCACCTACGCAGATGGCGTATATCTTGAAAAGCCTTGTTAACAAAATCTTGTGGTGAATTAATGAAACACCCATTATATTATATTATTTTGTTTCTAACCCTGTATTCGATTAAACGTGTTGTTAAATATAAACCAGCTTTTATTTGTGGTTTCATTATTTATTTCTCCGCTTTTTTTTTATTTTTTTTTTGTTCTGAAAAAAGAGAATATTGTGGTTATTGTTATTGTTATTGTTATAATTATTTATTATGTATTCAGAAATATATTTTATAATTTTATTACGGTTTAATTATTATTGCTCACATTCATTATCATTTGTTTCTTTCATTGTGAATTTCAATTCATAATAACAACAACAGAAGCATTGAAATCAAACCAAAACGTCTAATAGAATTCTAATAAATGATACAAAATTAAAATAGAATATGAGTTACAAAATAATAAAAAAAAACATAAGAAGAATACGTTAAAAGAATATTTAATTAAAAAAAAAAAAAAAAAAAAAAAGATTTTCACAACAAGAAACGGTTCTCTTATAAAAAAAGTTTAATCAACTCCCTCCAGTTTAAACAAATCTTAAGTCAGACTTTATTATTCGTATTTAAATCCGTAAAATTATTGGCTTGAATTTCTCTATTAATTATAGGCCATCCATCCCATTCATTCACAGTAATCGGGATAAAAATCGTAACCGTAATTAATCAGTTTCAGAAAATTTATGCAAAAAACACAAATGAATGACAAGCCTGCTGCTGCTGATGCTAATAATGTTTGCATATCAAACAACTCGTATTGATTTCTTAACAAATTTGTGAACATTTTTTTTTTAGAACAGTTTTGTTATTTATTTGTAGTTTGTTTTGTTATGTTTTTTTTCTTTATTCTTTCCACAATGAAAAGAAGTGAAAGAAATGTGACTTGAATAAAAGAAAATTTGCATAAACCTGCTAAGAATATACGAATTTTATTTCACCATGTCAATGAACAAATTTTGCAAATCTTAGTTCTTTTTTTCTTTTTTTATTAAAAAAAAAAAAAAAATAACTGTTAATCCGAGCATACATTGACAATTTCTTTCTCCTCTCCTCAACAGCGATCGGCTAGTTTTATATGCTGAAGTGGTAAAAAAAAACCTTTCAAAAAAAGTGAATTTCTAACGAAGAAATTCAACACCATTTCCTAAAACATTTTTGTTGTTTAATCAGACAAGTGCTGCTTAGAAAAAGATCTAGTCGGAACAGAATCGTTTTTTCGCTACTCATAAGCACTCATAAAATTATGAATATAAGTGACTCAACAATATTGAAATTTAACTGTGGACTCTGATTCGTTCATACTTACTACAACGTTAATCTATAAGAACAGGTTGCAATGAATATGCGTGCAATGTTAACATCAAACTCATACCATAAGGCATTTACATACATACATACATAATTGGCCATTACAACCCTTCAGTCAGGATTACGACCTAGTTTCTTACGTCACTTATGTTGTGTGTGTTAATTTTATACATGAGTGGCGGGACCTACAGTTTAAAGTCGACTCCGAACGACAGATTTTTTTTAAGAAACTTTTCATGGCAATTTTATTTTTACTCTCAGAGTTTTTTCCAGAAATCTGCTGAGAGGAAATCGCCGAAGAAATATTTTTTTTTTCATATTTCGTTTTTGATGTCTGACCGGGGATTCGAACCCTGGCCTTTCGTCTAATAAGCCAACACACTACCTACTAGACTACGGCAACTTCAAGGCATTTACAACACGAAAAAAAGGCACAGAAGCAAAAAACACAGAGCAGCAAGCAGAGCAAACATGCAACCTTCTACTGAGTATTATAATGTTCGTACGCGATTCCTACTTATTTTGTGTTCTTATTTGTATTGGGTTATGTAGAGTAGAAATCAACAACAGCATCATACGTGTTGTTAAGTATAAGTATGATGAGTTCTTCAAACTTTGAATATGTGTAGAGGTTGCATGATATTATGAGTATGATTCGATTCTAGTCTTCTTTTTGAATACTCATTGCTGATCTTTGAGTCGGAAGTGTTTTGGATTTTTACACACAAGGCCGTGTGGTTCAAATGCCGGGTCAGACATACTTATCAAACTGAAAGAAATATGAAAAAAAATTTCTTTTCGGCGAATACCTTTTTGCATATTTCTGGCAAAAACTATGAAAGAAAAAAATTGCCAAAAGTTTCTCATAAATCCGTCGTTCAGAGTCGAGTTTAAACTGTGGGTCCTGCAACTCATGGATAAAATTAACACACAAAACAAGTGGTATGAGAAGTTCGATCGCAATTCTGTAACGATGAATTCAGTAATGATCAATTAAGTGAAGTAAGTTGCTTAGATAGAATGTAATGGAGCATGAGTAGGCTTATTTTCCTGATACCCGCTCAAGCAATGAATTGTTTTTACTGAGGGATGTTTTGAGGCATATGATGACTACTCATTTTTAACCGTTTGAACTTGTGTTTAGAACTTTCGAAGCACTAGAACATGATCGAAATAATCTATCGATCGGCATAAAACTTGACATGTTGTTTTCGGTTTTGACTCTTTTAATTTCTTCAATTGAAATGTTGGACCTGGAAAATTAGTCACATTTATTCTGCAATACTATACACACACACTTAATATATAATTTTGAGGGTTCACACACCCTGTCAGTGGCAGACTTATGAAAATCTTTTGAGCTGTTAGGGTGCCCTAGTTTAAGGAAAACGTTTGCATTTTGTTTCAAATTGAAACATTTCATATGAAATGGGGTTTTTCCTTGGCGTACATGCACATTAATTTTATTATTAGTTGTGTTGGGTACTCCCACTCGGATTTCAAATTGTATCAACAGTTTTAACGGCCTTATTTTTGTTTTTGTATTGAAAACTTCTGTTGGCGTAGTTGTTGACATTACAGATATTGCTTGTTGTAGTGTCAGAATTGAAAAAGTTTTTTCTTTTTTTTATTACGTTTGCTAAATAATCCTACAAAAACAACAACAATGATGTAAAAAATTCATAATATTAGATTCGTTATTAAATTGTTAGTTTA
>QOCX01000002.1:1775692-1790094 GCA_005959815.1 Sarcophaga bullata
AAAAAAAAAAAAAAAAAAAAAAAAAAAAAAAAAAAAAAAAAAAAAAAAACTTAAATACCCAGAACGGTGAGAAAGGCTTAGAGAGACAAAGACATGGAATTTAGAGTTAAAAAAAAAACTGCTGACAAGTCTCATTTGCCAAATTGCTTATAATTTTTTCCCCCTTTTTGTTTGTTAATGATGTACAGTCTTAAGCATTTATGTACGCAGTATGAGCGGGTGTTTGCAAGGAAACCCGGAATAATTTCATTTCTTTTTTTTTTTTTTTTTTTTTAGAAATTTTTAAATATTTTTTACAATAAATTTCGAAATCATTTGTTAGCAAATACAATAGAAATTTAAATTATTCGTGTGGTTTTGCGGTTAATAGCGTGTAGTTAGTTAACTATCTATACGCGGGACTTAATTTTGCATTGTAGTTTTTAAAGAAATTTTATTCATACAGGGATCGGGTTTGCTGTAATTAAAAAATGTTGTAATACACAATAACAACAACAATATTTAAAGTAGAACATCAGCAATAATAACTAGAGCAACAATTGCAATAAATATTATGTACGCTTGTCTGTATATCTTATCGGAATGCTGAGATTCTTTTCTGTTTTTATAAACAAATGATAACCATTTCACCCCCCAAATTTATTTACAATACTTGCACTAAACACCTATCATTGCGCGCAGTACTTCAAACCAAACCAAACCAAACCAAACCAAACATGCCAAACCTTATCGATTTTTTTTTAACTTTCAAGTAAAAGCCTTTTTATGTTTTTTTTTATCAATGAAAACATTTTTCTTTTTTTTTAAAGATTTATTATGAACGTTATTGTGAATTCTTATTTTGTTTTTCAGATTTTTTTATTCCAAACATATTTCCCTGTTGTCCCTTCTCCCAAAACTTAAATAATGGTGAATAAGCACCTGTCTGCGTTGGCCTTTTGCCTACTGGGCTTAATAGCATTGAGTTCTGGTTTCGATCACACATTGAAATTTGACTATCCCGGCCCGTATTGTGCGAAAATCAATAGTTGCTGTGACAATCGTCATGATATCTGTTCAGTGCCTATAGCAAGTGAGTATTAGTAGGAAGAAGTATTGTAACGGTATTTGTATGACTAATATTCTTGACTTTCTTTTTTTTACAGATACTCTGTGCTATTGTGATGAATTCTGTGATCGCGGTACTGGCGGTGACTGTTGTCCCGACTATCGTTCATTTTGCCATAGCGAACCCGATCCCATTGTTAGTTGCCAGCACAATGGCGTCTATTTCAATAAATTCAATACCACACGTGATAATTGCAACGAATGTCGCTGTTTGGATGGCGGCCGTGTCGAGTGTGACACTGATTTGTGTCTTACCGATGATGCCTTGATACATAATGTCAATTCCATACATAATTTGGGTTGGTCTGCCCGCAAATATACCGAATGGTGGGGCCGTAAATATTCCGAAGGTTTGGTCAAACGTTTGGGTACTAAGGAACCCACTTTCCGTGTCAAGGCCATGACTCGTTTGCACAATAATGCCGATGGTTTACCCAGAAATTTCAATTCGATCGACAAATGGTCTTCCTACATCTCCGATGTACCCGATCAAGGTAAAGTTAAAGAGAAAAAAATACGTGTTCTTCGGAGTTTTGTTTTAATTTTTGAATTTTATTAGGTTGGTGCGGTTCTTCTTGGGTTATCTCTACTACCTCAGTGGCTTCAGATCGTTATGCTATTCAAAGTCAGGGTAAGGAAATTATACAATTGTCTCCACAAAATATTTTGTCTTGCACACGCAAACAACAAGGCTGTGATGGTGGTCATTTGGATGCTGCCTGGCGTTATTTGCATAAACAGGGGTAAGTACCATTACCTTAACTAATCAAGATCGTTTCTAATTGATCATTTTTTTTTTAATTTAATTTTCTAGTGTCCTTGATGCCAATTGTTATCCTTATATTGGCCAACGTGATACTTGTAAGGTACATCATAGAAGACGTTCTCTTTCGGACAATGGCTGTAGACCAGCACCAGGTGTTGATCGCGATGACTTGTATACTGTGGGCCCTGCTTATTCGATTAAAAACGAAACCGATATAATGGCTGAGATTTTCCATTCCGGTCCCGTACAAGCCACCATGCGCATCTACAGAGATTTCTTCTCCTATTCGGGTGGTATTTATAGTCACAGTGCTGCCAGCCGCGGCAGTCCCAAAGGGTTCCATTCCGTTAAATTGGTAGGCTGGGGTGAGGAGCATAATGGTGTTAAATATTGGGTAAGTTTGTTAGATTTCTGCATTCAATTTGATTTTAACTTCTTTGCTTTTGAATTTTTTTTTAGATTGCTGCCAATTCCTGGGGACCCTGGTGGGGTGAACATGGTTACTTCCGCATATTGCGCGGTGTCAACGAATGTGATATTGAAAACTACGTATTGGCTGCCTGGCCAAAGTTTACAACTATTTTAGAACTGAATAGAACTAAATATAGGCCTGTTTTACAGTTTTATTTTAATTTTTATTTTTTTTTATTTTTTTTTTTAATTATTTTATAAAAAATCAACACCGATGACAAAGAGACTCAACCAAAACCAAGTAAATCTCGTTAAAATACTAAAAGAAAAATAAGAAGAAAGTGATTCTAAATTTCCATAATTTAAGGAAACAATTCTTTAAAAAAACAAAAAAAAATATTGAAAAAACTCCAACAGAACACAAACGAATCTTAGTTTTTATTTAATTTTTAGTTTTTAAGTTTTAAAAAAACAACATGAAATTATAACCTACAGTGAGTGAGTATTTTAAATATTTCAAACGCTAAGACGTTTTGTTTTAGTTTTTCAAAAAAAAAATTTTTTTTCTTTCTTTTTTCTTTTTAAATTAAGAAATTAGTTTATAAATGTAATTAATTATCATTATTAATAATTTAAAATTTAAAATTTTTTTAATTGTATTGTTTACAAAGCAAATAAGTTTTAATTCCTTTTTTTTATTTGTTAATTTATTGTAATACTGTGTAGTTTATTGTATTTGTATTTGTATTTGTATTTGTTCTAGTTTCTGAAACATAAAAAAAAAACTGCCTAAAAAAAGATACCTTATTCTAGTTTCTATGCCATTTTAAATTTCTACATTTTTTTCTTTGTTAAGTTTATTATGATGATGATTAAATATTTAATTTAAATTTCTGTCCAATATCCGTACTGCCATATCAAACATTATTTTTCGATATTTTTTTTTTAATAATTTTTTTTTGTTTTATTTCTTTAAAACTTTTCTATGAATTTAATTGAACTTATGCTTTAAAAAGATTTTATAATAAAAAAAAAACTGCATGTATTAAGTAATTATTTATAATTAATTTTATTAAAGTTTTAATAATCTCTAATAATGTACAAAAAATATACAAAAAAACATCAAAAAAAAAAAAAGAAAATTTGAAAAAAATAAAAAAAAATAAAAAGAAATCAAATTTCAAGAGTTTAATTTTAATTAGTTTTAAAAGTAAAAAAAATGTTAATTTAGCATGTACAAAGTTACAGGAGCTTAGCTCTTCCCTATTAAGTATATGACTTGAGTTATTCTGAAAGACTGCAAAAAGTGACCTATTTAATGCAGTCAATTGATTACATCCTACAGCTTACAGCTTATATCTTAACCATACAGATCGTTCGGAGTCGACTTTAAACTGTAGGTCCCGCCACTCATGTATACAATTACACACCACACATAAGTGGTGTGAGAAGCTAAGTCGTAATCTGACTGAAGGTTGTAATAGCCAATTATGTTATGTAAGAATCAACTCATAGCAAATAATTTCATTTAGAGCTGGCTTGCAAGCATTGTCGGCTATCGCTAATCAATAATGATGATGATTTTTGTTCAATGATATGATCGAAGTCGGCGTAGTCTAGTAGATAGTGTGTTTGCTTTTACGCGTCAGCCATGGTTCAAACATGATATACGTGTAACCAACCAAATGTTTACAACTATTTTAGAACTGAATAGAACTAAATATAGGCCTGTTTTACAGTTTTATTTTTAATTTTTATTTTTTTTTATTTTTTTTTTTAATTATTTTATAAAAAATCAACACCGATGACAAAGGACCTCAACCAAAACCAAGTAAATCTCGTTAAAATACTAAAAGAAAAATAAGAAGAAAGTGATTCTAAATTTCCATAATTTAAGGAAACAATTCTTAAAAAAACAAAAAAAAAATATTGAAAAAACTCCAACAGAACACAAACGAATCTTAGTTTTATTTAATTTTTAGTTTTTAAGTTTTAAAAAAACAACATGAAATTATAACCTACAGTGAGTGAGTATTTTAAATATTTCAAACGCTAAGACGTTTTGTTTTAGTTTTTCAAAAAAAAAATTTTTTTTTCTCTTCTTTTTCTTTTTAACATTAAGAAATTAGTTATAAATGTAATTATATTATCATTATTAATAATTTAAAATTTAAATTTTTTTAATTGTATTGTTTACAAAGCAAATAAGTTTTAATTCCTTTTTTTATTTGTTAATTTATTGTAATACTGTGTAGTTTATTTGTATTTGTATTTGTATTTGTATTTGTTCTAGTTTCTGAAACATAAAAAAAAAACTGCCTTAAAAAAAGATACCTTATTCTAGTTTCTATGCCATTTTAAATTTCTACATTTTTTTCTTTGTTAAGTTTATTATGATGATGATTAAATATTTAATTTAAATTTCTGTCCAATATCCGTACTGCCATATCAAACATTATTTTTCGATATTTTTTTTTAAATAATTTTTTTTTTGTTTTATTTGCTTTAAAACTTTTCTATGTAAATTGTAAACTTATGCTTTAAAAAGATTTTATAATAAAAAAAAAACTGCATGTATTAAGTAATTATTTATAATTAAATTTATTAAAGTATTTAATAATCTCTAATAATGTACAAAAAATATACAAAAAAACATCAAAAAAAAAAAAAGAAAATTTGAAAAATAAATAAAAAAAAATAAAAAGAAATCAAATTTCAAGAGTTTAATTTAATTTTAGTTTTAAAATGTAAAAAAAAATGTTTAATTTAGCATGTACAAAGTTACAGGAGTGTAGCTTCTCTCCCTATTAAAGTATATGACTTGATTTATTCTGAAAGACTGCAAAAAGTGACCTATTTAATGCAGTCAATTGATTACATCCTACAGCTTACAGCTTATATCTTAACCATACAGATCGTTCGGAGTCGACTTTAAACTGTAGGTCCCGCCACTCATGTATACAATTAACACCACAACATAAGTGGTGTGAGAAGCTAAGTCGTAATCCTGACTGAAGGTTGTAATAGCCAATTATGTTATGTAAGAATCAACTCATAGCAAATAATTTCATTTAGAGCTGGCTTGCAAGCATTGTCGGCTATCGCTAATCAATAATGATGATGATTTTTGTTCAATGATATGATCGAAGTCGGCGTAGTCTAGTAGATAGTGTGTTTGCTTTTACGCGTCAGCCATGGTTCAAACATGAATCATACGTGTAACTCAATCAGAACGAAATATGAAAAAGTATTTCCTCCCACGCTTCCTCTTAGCAGTCTTTTGGCAAAAACTCAAAGAATTTGTTTTTCGGAGTCAACTTTAAACTGTAGGACCCGCCGCTCATGGTTAATATTAATATACACAACATAAGTAATGTGAGAAACTAGGTCGTAATCTTGACTAAGTAGATTGTAATGACCAATTGAGTAAGCTAGTATGTAAGATATGATCGATTTATAAGTGGATTTTGTAGCTATTTACTGATGTAAATTGGTTACGGAAAATTTTCTTATATTAACTAGTATGGAATTCACACACTTAACTTATTTTGTTCTGTGTTCTGAGCAGTGAAGCAATTGTTATAGGTAGGGCTAGAAACAAACTCTACGTCTTTGCCTTCAAAATTATCAAAATGGCCGAATTCACTTCCTGCATATATATACTGAAGGATCGATACTGAAAAAAGTTCTTTTTAGTAGAAGATCTTATCTTCCTAATAGAGATCGGCAATGAATCGTTATTTTGCTACTCATAAGCACTCATGAAATTTTGAATACAAGTGAATCAATAATATTGAAATTTAACTGTGAACTCTGATTCATTCGTACTCACTACAACGTTGATTTATAAGTACAGGTTGCCATGAGTATACGTACTACGTTGACATCAAACTCATACCGTTTGAGTGGTTCGAATTATTCATCAAACTTTACACAGTTTTAGTTATTGTTGCATTTGCAACAAAAGGAAAAGACACATAAGCAAACAAGGCAGAGCAGCGGACAGATCAAACACACAACCTTCTAGTAAGTATTTCAGTGTTCGTAAGTGATTCATACTTATTTTGTGATTCTTGTATGCATATGTTGAGTTATGGAGAGTCGAAGTCAACATCAAACGTGTTGTTAAGTATGATTATGATGAGAACTTCAAACTTGAGTTTGAATATGAGTAGAGAGAGGTTCCATGATATTAAAATAAGTATGAAGGCGTATACGTATCAGAAATTATGAGTATGATTTGATTCTACTCGTCTTTTTGAATACCCATTACTGGTCTCTGCTGCCTAACTACATAGTGTGATCTAATCGATTGATCTGGTACGATTGATTGTAGGGTATGAAGATTACTAAACTATGTGGAGCCTAACAGCATGTCAATGAGACTTCTTTCTTTACGTTTGTATTGAAAACAAAATTCCTTGTTTAATATACTCAAAAATGAAAAACTAAATTGCAGTATATTTTTAGGCTGATGAATTCTATTTTTTTAAATTAAATTTGTTTATGATTTTTATTTGAAATTATTTTTTTAACAAATAATTTTTGAAAAATGATTTCTGATATCATCTGACTCATACAAATTCAAATTTACAAACATAACAAGAAAAGTTGTTGTGGTTGTGAGTCACCTTAAAATGTTGAATTACCAGCTTATGACGTCATAAGATGTTTTATTTTTTATTAGTAAAAACGTTTTAAAATGAATTTAAAAGAAATTCATATGCAATCCAATGAAACATCATTTGCAAAATAATACAAAAAAACAAAAAAAAAAGAAGAAAACACAGGCAAAGAGAAACTGAGTCGTTCGTCTTTAGGCCTTTTCTTTTCAAAACCTTACTTTTAAGTGTAAATTGGCATATTAACCCAGAAAAACAAAAACAAAGAGAGTTTTTTTTAACACAATTGAATAAATTGAATGAAAGTTTAAACAAAGAAGCCTTTAATTGATATGGAAAACAAAGATAATAATTAAATAAGGTCAGGTATTTGAATTACTTCCAGGTTAAATTAGCTTTGAAAAAATCGTTAATCCCTCACAAGATAATATCTGGTCTTCCAACAGGAGCTTCCGAGCTTTGATTTCGATAGTTTCGATAGTTTGACAAAAAACCCCATTTTTATCTTCTATGCCTGTCTATAACTTTGTAAATAGGCCTCCAATTTCAAAACAAAACAAAAAAAGAAATCTCAACAGGTGTTCTTTGTTTTCATATGTTTTTAATTGACTGTTGAATTTGTGTTACTAAGTGCCTATAACTTAATAAATAGGCCTTCAAAAAGAGAATGCGATTTTACGAATTTTTCATAATTTCATTCTGTTTCTAATGGAAAGTATTGCTGAATGAACGATAAATTCATTGGAGTTTTATATTTCGGTTGATATTTACAGTTAGTTTAAGTGTGACTTGTTTTAAATACAGTTTTCTTGTTTTAAATCAGTTAGTTTCGCTTATATATGTATGTTCATATTGTATATGTATTGTATTGTATGCAAAAGTATTTGTTTTTTATTTTGATTTCATATTTCATTTGTTCTCTTTGCATAACCGGTAGGTAGGTAAGATCGTTTATTGACATTTAATTATGAATTGTTTCATTGTCAATGTCAGTTCCACGCGCAAACCCCACACACTGAAAAAAAAGAATTGAAACGTTTTAAGTGCTCTTTTCCAATATTCTTTACAAATATTTACTAAAGGATCTCTTCTATATTAAAAAATATTTATTCAAGTGCTTCAAAGCAAAACAAATCAATGCATTCTGTGACCAAATGATTGTTTTAATAATTGCTTCTGAAGTATGTATCTTCGAAAAAAAAAAATAATGCAAAAATACTTCTCGATTTTTTTTTTATTATTTTGCAATAATTCATAAAAAATAAATAAAATAAAAATAAAAAATAATAAAAAAATTATAAATAAACCTGTGTAAAATAATTACATCATCATTCGTTCAACAATTAATAGCATTCCGTCTGACATCGTGGTCTATTGCTAATTGCCAATTAACAGTGAATGTTAAACAGTTAGCAACAACGTTCGTGTTCAGACTTTCTAGCTTGTTTCAGTGCATTAGAACTAAATCTTGGGAGGTAAAATATGTAGAGCGCGGGTATATTATGATCGTTTGTGAAAATTTTCAAGGTATAACATGCTTCATTAGCAATAAAACAACACTTAGAAAAATTCTGCTCACAAAAGGTGTTTAGAATTTAAATATCACTCGTAGCATTTACATATTACTCGTAGCATTTAAATATTATTTGCAGCATTTAAATATCACTCGTAGCATTTAAATATCACTCGTAGCATTTACATATTACTCGTAGCATTTAAATATCACTCGTAGCATTTAAATATCATTCGTAGCATTTATATACCATTCGTAGCATTTAAATATTATTCGCAGCATTTAAATCTTACACGTAGCATTTAAATATTACTCGTAGCATTTAAATATCACTCGTAGCATTTAAATATCATTCGTAGCATTTAAGTATCACTCGTAGCATTTAAATATCATTCGTAGCATTTAAATATTATTCGTAGCATTTAAATATTACTCATATTTACTTTTGTTGAAGACGCCTGATCTTGGGTTTGAACTACGTCCTCACGTCTAATAAGTTAACACAACTGCTGTCGACTTCGGAAGAATAGAACGGGACCTTCTCTTGATCTACTACAGCTTTTGGCTTCAACAGATAAGCCTGAAGTCAAAATTAGAAGTACATGTTATCAGTAAATGAGTAAGTTTTATCCAGATTCATTCGCTGTGACACGTATCGGCTTATGTCACACAGAATCTCACTCAATTGCTGTCATTTTGGTTTGGAGAATATCATCATTTTCTGCTCATATTGTTCCTTGTTTCTCTGAGTTAGTGTTTCAGTTATTGGAGTCATATATCTTCGGTCAGTAAGGCACCGTCAACTTTATGTTCTGTCATAGTTCGCCATAATATGTGTAGCTCAGCTCTGCACTGATTTGTGTTAAGGTTTTGCGCATTGCGTACTGACAAATGGGCCATATTGCGCTGCCAACCACATGAGCTTTACGTTGCATACATTGTCATGATGCATGATGACATTCATTGCCACATTTTCAACAGATTTTGTTCAATGAAACTGACACTGCCGCTACAGAGCTCTCTCTATTGATGACTTAAAAGAAGGCAAACAAAAAACTGAAGTTTTTTTTTTTTGAAATTATTCATAATTTTTTATTGTAAAATCATTTACGGTGTTTGTGTGATTTACCAGCATTTCTGAACATATTTATTAATCATTTGGATTTGCTTAGTTGTTAACATGAAGTTGTTTCTTTTTCGAAATTAAACTCAAAACTATTTTTATCTCTAGTCTAACCAACTAACGAACGTTTTGTATGAGTCAGTTGCGACAAGCTTAAAAATGAAGAGCAGCTTTTTTCAATGGAAAAAAAAGCGCGGCTTGGCGTTATCTTCAGTTAATTGAGTTTAATTAATTGGTTTTCTAAACAATATTCTTTTGATTTTCTTTTTGTTTATTTTTTTTTATTAATTTTTTTTTATTGTAGAGCACGTGAATATGCTCTAAACAGCGCGTTACAGTTTGTTGAACGTAATCAATTAAAACGTGCGTTATTTTTAGTTTTTTTTTTTTATTTTTAGATTGTGGACCTTATGGTTGGCGTAACATTTGAAAAAACTTAAAAACGAGATAAGAATGTTTAGATTTAGAAAAAATATTACCAAAATAGCTGAATAAAGAATAAAAACAAAAAAAAAAAAAGAAAGAAAATCGAAAATAATTTCTGAATTATAAAAGGGCCATGATAACAATTTCGGCTGACATAACCGAGTTTTAACTTTTTCTTTTAATATTTCTTGAAGAATGGCTAACTCTATAGCATTTGTTTTTCGATTTGCATTTTTTTGTTGTATAACTTTTTAAATTACTTTTAATTATATTTTTATTTAATACAATAACATTAACAATAACAATAACAATAACAATAATAAAAAACAAAGTCTAATAAACTCATTTGAATTGTCAATAACTTGGCCAAACAACTTTAATGATAACCGTGGCTCTATAAATAGTGCTTGAGTGAAATTCAAAGAATAAAAAAATATACGTAACAACAACAACAACAGCAAATTTCGAAATAAAAAAACAAGAAAATATTTATTTTAAAAACAGATGACTTTTATGGCAGATGACTGACTTTCTAATTAGCAGCACTAACTACGTAAATGAAAATAGCGCAGCAGTTAATTTCAAATGCAATTTCAAATATTGCCAACGAAAGTCATTAGCACGGAATATTGACACACTTTTTAATATTTTTTAAGTTACAAGCTAAATCTAGACTCAGGAGTTGACTTCTATAAAGGCCAAGTATAGATATACAGGAAGAAAAAGAGGCATATTTCTAGAAGATAGAATCCACTTAACCTCCCACTGTTTTATAGTTTACTAACGGATTTGTTTTACAAGTTCTATCTAAAAATTTGCAAATAGCGGTACATCCTGTTGTCAATCATCATCCTGAATTGATTACCCTACTCTCATTAGTAAACATTTGCTTTCTCTCCTGGTATAAATTTCCAACTGGGCATGTTATCACCCAGCACATCTAATCTTAAAGATTTTTCTTTTTTCCCATAGTTTTTTAACTATGTATGCAGAATATTTGTAGAGTAATTGCGTTAATTGTTTGTCTTTATTTGCCAATGGTTTCATTATTTTATCTTTTATGTTTTTTATAACGTAAATAAAACGAAATATTCAAATTATTTATCAAAATGATGATAAGATTATCAAGATTATGAAGGCATTTATGTTATTGCTGTTTCAAGTTTCCTTTAAAATATTTTCTTATTGGCTTAAGCTCTACAAATTGGGTTAAAAATTATAATCTTTTAAGAGCTACTTGCTGTATTATCTTAGAAAAATGCTAAAACATCTGTCTGCGTGATAATTTATCATAAAATTTTAAAAATTCCATTTAATTTTAAAAGATATTGGGTGGCTGCAAGCCTTATTCAGACATGAACTACTCTGCTTTTCGAAAGAAGTCTAGTCTAGTTCCAATAGGAATAGAACTAATTTCCCTAGCACATTGAATCCTAGCTAGTGCCATACAATTCTGCAAAATAAGGCCTATGGTTACATCCTACTCTCGATAGAGCTGGCACTCTTTCTCATTTAGAAGACGTAGCCTATTGGAAGTGCATTTACGGTATTAGAAACTTTACTATGCTATTATTACTCATCTTCCGTATCCATCAGGAGCCTCTCCACACGACATAAACTATGGTAAACTCGTCGAACGATTTTTTAGAATACAACACTGAAAGTCTTTTATCAATCAAGTTTACAATTGACTTGGATTCTGCCAACTTGATCACACGAAATTACTTTCTAACAATAAAGCCTTCTGAGGGCTTATCTCCCGCCCTAGCAAGACATATCCCGGTTCCAGAATAGAAGCAAGGAACAAGTTCAGAGAAGCAGTAGTAAAACAGCTGGCAGCAGGTAGTCCAATTCACGAAACAACACCATAATGTTTATGATTTTTAAATGATTTCTAATATGTTAAATCAGCTAATAAGGTGTACAGTGCCGAATGTTAACCCCCCTAATAATAAAAGCAATACACATACTGGTTTATTACTAATCCGTTTTGTCTTTTACATCTCTGATGTTGTGGTTTACTTATGTATTGTCAGAGTGTGGGTTTCTATTCAAAAGTTTACTTACTTTTCCGCAATTTGTGAAATTCCCCGCCACAAAGTTGGCTTAGTGAGTGATTCTCTTCTAAACCTCTTTGTTTTTGTTTTTGGGTACTCTTTATTTTGTCTCTCAAACTAAAACTGGTTTTCAATTGAAAACTAAAGTTCTGGCGAAATTCATTTGAAAAATTGAAAACGGCTTAAATGAATAATTTCGTAAGCTATTGACGAACCAAGATCAATGTGTGTATGTGTGTATAAAACTGAGAGTATGATTGTGAAGTGGTTTGATTTGTTTATCAAGCCAATGTTTATAAAACAATTGAAAGAAAAAAAATGAAAATGAAAATTCATAGAGAAAATCGTATCAGAAACGAATAAAAAAGAAAAAACAATTTATTGCTCTATTGCTCTATTGCTTGTTGCTAGTGTTGCTGTCATAATTGTTAATATTGTCAGTTGGTGTGTTGGTGTGTTGGTGTGTTTACATTAGAGGTTTTATACCTCAATAACAACAATATAAGTTTCTAACAACAGTTTGACAAATACTCAGCCAGTCAGTCTGTTTAGCTCAGCTCATGTGCAATAAAATACAACAAAGAAACTTTTTTTTTTTATTTTTTGCAAATTTGTTGAGCAAAAAATATCATTTTTTTCTCATTTGAGTCTTGCTGTAGTGAATGGATAGATATTCTGTGAGTTCTCTGTGGGGTCTGTCTGCACAACGATCAGTAGCGTAAACAATCTTGAACTTGACAGTTTGTTGAACGTGTCTCGTTTGCCGGTATTTCTTAGTTTTGATGTAAAAATTAAAAAAAAAACCAGAGAAAGAAAATATACGAAACGTTTTCTAATAAAAGCATCAAAAAAAGAAAAAGAAACAAAAAAAATTTATTTTCTACGTAAAAGCCAAGAAAATAATTTAAAAAAAATAAAACAAAAGAAAATAAAAGAAAATTGTCTTGTAAGATTTTGCTGCTGTAAAAATAGTTTCTTGAGCATAGAAAAGAAGAAAAAAAATTTTCTTTTTTTTGTAAAAATAAAAAAAAAGGAAAAGTAGGAAAGAAAATATCCCCAAGAAAAGTCTTTAAAATATTCATCGTTTGGTTTTGGAGAAAAAAAAAAAGGAAAAAATTTAAAATTTTTTTTATTTTTAATTTTAAAGTGCTGTTATTGATTGCAATTGAACAATTTTTAATAAATTTAAAACAAATTTAAGAAAATGTTTGCTTTGGCTAAAAATAGTGCAGCTGCCACAAGACTGCTGGCAATTTGTGGTAAGTTGATCAAATTGAATACACACACGTTGAATTATTTAATTTTTAATATAAAAATGTTTGAATTGATTATTTTTTCTTTAATAAAAACCGTTATTAATACTGAATTTGAATTTAAAAAAACCATAACAAAAACAAAAATTTTTTGCAAATTTTTTGAGTGTGGAAGGGCCTAAATGCTGGCGTAATTGGTCGGTCCGCCCTACCTCTAAAAAAATGTGAACGAAAAATTTTAAATAAAATTAAATTCAATTTTAAATATTGTATCAGAAAAATAATCAAAAACCAAATAAATTACAGGAATGTTGTAGGTGGTGATTTTGCAAAAAGATGCAAAGGCTTTAATTTATTTCATAAGACCAGTGCCTGTCCTTATAGGAAAGGATCTTGAGATCCTTGATTGTGCTCTCTTATATAAAAAAGTTCTATTGAAACTTTAATTCAGGACTCAGGTTGGTTTCCCTTAGGAAATGTTTCATCTACGGCTTACGTACAATTGTGGTATCACAATGAGTCTACACAATGGCCTTAGTGGGATCTCATTCTTCGAGGAGAATCGATTTAGATAATCGAAACCTTACCTTGATCATTTAACTTTTTCTGTATGGCATACAAGTTGCCGTAGTCTAGTAAGTAGTGTATTATTAGGCATAAGGCAACGGTTCAAACCTCAGGTCAGACAACAAAACGAAAATATGAAAAAAAGTATTTCTTTGGCGGCTACCTCTTCTCAGTACATTTCTGGCAAAAACTCTGAGAGTAAATAAAACTGCAGTGAAAAATTTCTCAACAAAATCTGTCGTTCGTAGTCGGCTTTAAACTGTAGGTCCCGCCACTCATGTATAAAATTTACTCACACAACATAAGTGTTGTAGTGACCAATGATGTATGTATAGTGGTCGATGGGATATCTTTCATTTGTGTACGATATAGGCCAACGATTCTAGTCGTATGCTGAGTTTGAGGGGATAATTGAAAAATTATGCAGGATATAGCTTAGAATTCACACACATGCCTACATAATTGGCCAATACAACCCTTCAGTCAGAATTACGGCCTAGCTTTTCACACAACACATATTGTGTGCTTTAATTTTATATGTGAGTGGCGAGACCTGC
>QOCX01000002.1:1790112-1800423 GCA_005959815.1 Sarcophaga bullata
GACGACAGATTTTTTGAGAAACTTTCCATGGCAATTTTATTTACTTTCAGATTTTTTGCCAGAAATCCGGTGGCCTGGTGTTTTAACCGTGGCCTTGCATCTAATAAGCCAACACACTACCACTTGACTACGGCGACCTTATTTTGTCAACAGAAATTGGACGAAATGATCCTTAAGCCTTCGTGAATTACCTTTTGCGGAATATTTGGTTAACAAATGGTTTCGCATAATACTAAGAACGGAACAGATAGCAAACAATGTCTAGGTCAACTACTTTGAGCATAGTTATTTAGTAGCAGTAATTAGTTTCAGTTGAGTATGTCACATTTATGATGTCTATCGCGCATTTAGAGTATGTTAGAATAGAACTCGATGGTCTAATATCTCTGTATGCCTTAATAAACAAATTATTGCCAGAAACTCTAGTAAAGATTTTCTTTGATTGGTTGCGTCTATTTTTTCCATTTTCATTCCACCTTCAAATACTGTGTTTCAGTTTGATTTTATTTTTGAGGTTATTTTTAAAAAAAACAATAAAAAGAAATTAATATCCCTGTATTCCTGGGTGCAAAAGTCTAACAAATATTTTTATTTAAAAACCTTTAAATGTTTTCAATTCTTAATTCGATAACATTTTCGATCTCTTGCAATGGTTTTTTTTTCGGTTGAAAAATAAATATTTTCGTTTTTAATTAAAGTCAAGCTACTAATTGAATGAAAATGCGCGCTATTCCTTCATTTTATTTATTAAATATTTGCAAATAATGTTTTATAGGACGTATAATTATTAAAAAAATAACGAAAAACAAAATTATTAATAAAAAAAATTAATGATTAAATCAATAAGAAAAAAAAAATTAAGGTGGAGTTTGCCGTTCAGCAGATATGCATATTGAGTCATGAGACATACACAGTTGTTGAATGCAAACACCACTTCATTTCATTTGAGTTGATAGTTGAAAACAAACTTAATTTTAATTTGTTTTATTTATTTATAATACAACAATAATTTTATATTTTTTTATTTTTTTTTTTTGATAAATTTCATTTTTTTAATTAGAAATTCTAGAATCAAAGTATAAAAATAGAATCAGATAAGCCTTAAAAATAGAACACAATGAAACAACAAAAGATTTTGAAAGTTGATTGCAATGGCAAGACATTTTGAAAAAAAAAAAACATTGAGAATCTAATTGTAGGTTACCTTATATTTCAATGCAAATTTATTCCCTTTACATACATACATACATAATTGGCCATTACAAGACTTCAATTAGGATTACGACCTAGCTTCTCACACCATGCATGTTGTGTGCATTAATTTTTGTACATGAGTGGCGGGACCTACAGTTTAAAGTCGACTCCGAACGACAGCAGATTTTTGAGAAACTTTTCATGGCAATTTTATTTACTCTCAGAGTTTTTGCCAGAAATCTGCTGAGAGGAAGCCGCCGAAGAAATATTTTTTTTCTTTTCATATTTCGTTTTTATGTCTGACCGGGGATACGAACCCTGGCCTTTCGTCTAATAAGCCAACACACTGCCCACTAGACCACGGCGGCTTCAATCCGTTTATTAACTGTAAACTGTAGTAGATTGATTGTGTGCCATATACTTATAAGCATGGCAATGATGAGCGACTTGTACTGTACTGTTATTTTGAGATAACTCCACAGTAAATAGTCATTAAACCTACACTTCCTTGTATCTATCAGGTGGATATTGCATGATGAATTATCTTTATACGATTCTCTAGAGTGACTTAAGCTCTTCTCAGGCGATTCTACACTTTCAACGTGACATACTACATTTAATGAAAGAAAACACAAAAGAAAAAAATTCCTTGAAAAGCTTAAAGGATTTGAAATTGTTTAATTAGTTAATTTTTCCATTTTATTGAATCATAATCTTTTCTTAAAATTCATTCTCTTCTTAGGAAATTCCATTTGTAAAGTCAGCTTTCGTAGAAGAAAAAAAAACCAATTAAAATAGAAATTAATTTGAAATTAAACAAACGAGATTCTAAAGTTCAATTGCACATTGTGACGAAATTATTAACAAAATAATTTAACATTTAACGCCTCTTTTTTTATTATTTTTTTTTAAATAATTTTTTTTCAAATTTTTTTTGTTCTGTTTATTGAATGAAACAGGAAACCCCTTTTCAAAATACTGACCGCATTTGACTCTGATTTTTTTTTCTGTGTGTGTCTCTTTCATTTTTTTTTTTATGTTTCTACGCCATAACCACTGAATCATTCATTGTGAAGAACTTAATGAGTTTCAGACGGAGGCTTATAACGTTATTGTCAATTTAATAATTCAAATATTATTTCGTTAAAATGATAAAATAAAATAAAATTAAATACAAAAGAATTTTGTTTTAATTCGCCACAAATTGATTTTTTCCTTTTTTTTTTTTTTTTTTTTTTTTTTTTTGTTTTTTTTGTTTAAGCTGTGATGTGGCATAAATTTATAAAAACTGATTAGACTTCACCATATGACTGAAAATAAAGTAACCACAAGGGGGACTTTTCCTACAGCATTGCATTACATACTAAAAGCCTTAAACATTACAAAACTATAAAATTCCATCGTTTTTTTTTTTTTTTTTGGTTCATAAAGGGTTAAACATAGTAATTGTTAAGCTTTGCTTGTCTTTCTAACAAATTAGAACTGTTAACTTTAAGCATTTAGTTTGAAGCGTAAACAGTTTTTAATGGATTTCCGGTATACTTGCCAGCTATTTTTTAAAAGTAGTTAAGTACTTATATCAGACTCTAATAATTAAAATCTTGTTTTTGAAAATCGAGTTTTAAAGTTATAAACCTTTAAGAGCTTTCTCCGGCATTGCTTTAAACATAAATTTATTTAAACAAATTTATTTTTTTATATGTTAGTAGAAGTATGGCAACCTGAAGAGTTTGGGCAAAAGCTACTCGTCTTAGGAAAATTGCTTCAAAATTTCAGCGAAAACGGTTAAGGGCCATTATTACAACTTGCCGTTAACTTGATTTTAACGGGCAGATAAATTATTATAAGTGGACAATAAGGCAGAAGTAGTTAAGCTAAAGGGAGGCTCGTCTTGTCTGTTTTAAAGTGAACTTTATATCTGAACATGCCATATTATATATTACTTTCAATGTGGTAACTTCAGAATACTAAAACAAATGAGCAAATACAATCAAAAGAAAAGAAGCTCTCGTTCACGCCTTTAACAAAAATTATTTTATCATAAGGTTATAAAAACGAAAAGAAGTTAAAGGTGACTTTAAAGTATACTTTAGCTTAAGTTACCTTTAACTAAACCCAACTCTAAAGGCAATTTGTAATAATAGCCCTAAGTATTTTTACTAAGCCGTGGTCGCCAAGTTGAAAGAAGTGATTTCGAGAAAAAACGTTTAAAGAAAGGCTCACCCACAAACGTTGTACTATTTTTTTTTTCATTTTTCTCCTTCCTTTCGTATCGTTTGAGATATGGCTCTATAGTTCTTAAAATCATGAGAAAAAATTTGAAAATTTGAATACTAACCTTTTAAGTTTCATAAGATTTAATTCCTTTAAATACCATTTAAAGCCATAATTTTATTATGATTTGTATTGAATGTGTAGTATGGGTTAATAAATAATTTATTATTCCATTCGATTGAATAATAATTGATTGATTGATTAACAACTACCGGATTGTTTTTATCAGTTTTTAATATTTTTTTTTTGTTTTTGTTTTTTTCTTCTTATAAATTGTTCTTTAAATATGAAATTAATTACTTTGTTTTTTTTTATTATTTCTTCTCTATTTTATTTAGTTTACAATAACAACAAAAGATATATAATCCATTAAGAAAATACTTGTTAAATATCATAACAAATCATTCATATCGTAGAGTTATTATTATTATGAATAAAATAAATTCTTCAATTTTGTATTATTTTCTTGTATTTTTCGTTCCAATTTTTTTTTTCATAAATTTTCTCACATTAACAATTGAAAAAAAAAAACAAAATTTCACATGATTTTAGCACCTGATATATTTTCATATTTTTTTTTTTAAACTGACTAACTGACTGACAATAGATTTAATTTTTAATTAAATATTTAAGGCAAATAATAATTAGAAGGAAATCTAAGTAACTATCGAATACAAGTACAATGAAAGTAAGTGAGGCCATGTAGATTGAAAAAATCAACGCTCAAGTTCAAATTAAATTTTGAATTTGAAAACTCCAATGCAATAATAGCAACGAGCACCACGAGATTTATTCTCAGAATGCTAATTTGATTTGCATTCAAAAAAAAAAAAAAAAAAAAAAATGAAATTATTAAAATGAAAATAAAAAATATTTTTTAAATAAAATCATATTGTAATGCAACTATTAGTTAATAATTTTGTGTAAATTTTTTTGCTTTCTTAATTATAGAAAAATCGTTGTTTATTGTTTTATGGTATGATAAATACCTTCAAATAACTTATTTTTTTTTTTATAATTTTCTATAGGATTTTAAAATGAAATTTCCTAGTTTTGTTTAAAATATTCCAAAATATTTAAATTCCAAAAAACAAAAAAAAAAAAAACAATAACAAATTTAATTAACAGTTACCGTTAAATAATGCAAAAAAAATTCTACGGCACAGTAAGCTTCTATTGTTTTAAAAATAAATTTAAAAAATAAATTTTTCTTTTTAATTTTTTTTTAAATTTTTTTTTAACAATACTGTCTGGAAATATTGAATTCAATTGCCCAAATGATCCACTATTCCGGAAAAAGCTGATGAAATTAATAGCGATTATTGCATGATAGAAAAATTATGTTTTCCTTTAAATTAATTTTAAATAAAAATTTAAGAGGAAAGTAAATTTTATGAATAAAAATAAAACTTTATTTAGCATAATAAATTCGTTTTTAGAGCAAATGTTTTGTAAGGTTTTATACGATAATTTGCTGTGGTTTTAAAGGCTATTCCCATACGCCTCAAAGACATGAAAAACCATTTTCCATGATGCTAATGAGGTTAATTATTCGACCATGAAATATTTCTTGACGACAGGTTTGAGCTATAAATTGAATACAAAAAAACGTCTTTGCCAAACTGCCTAGATTTATCCTGATAGAATACAAGCCATTTCTCCTATTAGCTTAAGTTTTTTTGAAAGCTTTTTATATTTCTTTTTAATTTTTTTCCAAGTTTTAAAAAAATGTTGAATTTTGTGAAATTGTAGCCCATAGGGCATCAGGGGTTCAATCAGTGTAGAAGGAATTTGTTTAAGTGCTTATTTACAATATCACTTACAGCCATTATTACAACTTCCCGTTAAAGTTGGGTTTACTTAAAGGTAACTTTAGCTAAAGTGAACTTTAAATTCACCTTAAAGCTCACTTTGCACTTTTGGGTCCACTTATAATAACGCAAAAACATTTTATCTGGCCATTAAAATCCACCCTCTTAATAAACGGCAAGTTATAATAATGGCCCTTAAATTGTAAATTGCCTGCCTATTTTCTTTTGTAAAGTTTTTATAAAAGTTACAAAACTTTAACCAGATCACACCTGTGTATACTAATTTTAATTATAGGTAAACAAAATCACACCACATTGTTATCTGTGAGTAATGTAAGGAAGTTGAGTCTATAATTGTAGGCATATGTTTGTTAAGTTAAGTGTTATTGTTCTTAAAACAACAAAATATCTCTAGGGCTGTAATGATGGTCTTACAAGGATTATTTGTATGATAAAAACTTACATTCTTACAAACTTTACAAACTCAAACCCAAACACTTCAACTGAATATGCAATTTGCGTCGTTTTTTTAATTTCGTTTTTTAACAATAATTTACACAATTTTGTTACCAAGTTGCCATAGTCACGTCATGTTTAAAATCTTTAAGAACTAAGTCAAGGTATTTAAAATTGAATAGGAAAACTGAAATTATGGGCCCCAAAACAAAGTCACACGCCATTTACTAACTACGGTAGAAACAATGTCTTTTTGTGATACTCATACTCTGTACTGTAACGTGTTTATCTTATCAGTCATATTGACAAATTGAACAAAAAAAACAACAACAAATATTGGCCAAAAGCAATCCATCTATCTAAGGGTATCTTTCTGTCGTTTTAAATATACATTCCTTGTAGATATTGTAGATATTTTTCCTGAAACAAAACGAAGAGAAAAGAAACCAAACTTGCTTAACCTTAAAAAAAAACAAAAAAAAAAAACAGTTTTTACACGATCAATTTGTAAAACAACAGAAAAACAAAAACAAAAACAAACAAAATAATAATTGTGTGCGTGTGGCAAATACAGTTAATGAATGATAAGATATCAGATACTCATTACACACCACCACCTCATATTAATTCAATTCATTCCCTGGCACTTTATATTTTCGGTTGACAAAGCCCGTGATGCTTCGCGATGTTCTCTAAAATTTTTTAATTGCACATTACAAAGCCTTTTGTCAGAATTAGGACTTGGATGTGTGTGTTAATTTTATTAAACACTGGAGGGAACTGCAGTATAATATCGACTCTGAATCACTGATTTCAGAACCATTTGATAACAGAAAATTGCTAAGCATTGGTAATATTTCTGGTAAGAATTCTGAAAGTAAAATAAAAAATGTTTCTCAAAAAATTTGTCATTCGTTGACGACTTTAAAACTGTTGCTCTTGCCTCTTATTTAGTAAATTAATATAGACAGCATGGGTAGTGTGAGAAACTAGGTTGTAATCCTGACTAATTGCTTGTAATGTGTAGGTAAGTAAGTATTTTTGGTCGTGCACATCAGTATCTAAATGATCAAGTGAAAATGCTGAACTTAAAGGATCATGGACTGGTTTAGTAAGATATTTTAATATTCCAAACTTTCAAACAAACAAACAAACAAACAAACATTTATTCAGACTCTTATTATATTGCATACTTGTATTGATAATTATTTTTTTAATATATGAGAACAATTTTTTAAACGCTTTTCTTTTTTGTTTTTGTTTTTTTTTTTTCAAAAAATAAAATTTATTTGTTGTCTAGTGTTGCTAAATTTAGTCTCTTACGCTTTCTGTTCTAATCTATTTGCAGTAGTCAGTGTTTTGGTGCCATTTACACACGGCCAGGCCTATCATTTTATAATCGGTCATCATCAGCGTAACTTCGATCAATTATATCGGGAACCGAGTACTAAAACATACATTACAGATACCAATTATACGGATAACGCTGCAGGTGATTTCGAGAATTTGAATTCAACAATAATTGTTACCAGTAAGTACCAACCGCACTACCATAAGAACGTTCACAGTAAAAATTATGAAATTTTATACAAAAAAAAAAAAAATTGAGGAAGTGGTTTTTATACAAACCAAAAGAAAAAAACATTAAATATCGTGTAATAATTTAATAAATAATAAAAAAAAAAATCATTCAATATAAGAAAGTGTCACAGTGGCAATTGTCTCAATAGCAGTTCAATATTAAAAATAAAAATAAGAGTGCAATAAAGAAGAATTGAATTGGAAGTACAAAATAATTAAATATTGTTAACACAACAATTCAATAAATAATTACAATATTTTCTCAAGTGATCAATAAATTAAAAAAAAAAAACAACAAGAAAATTAAATTAAAAACAAACTTTCTAAAAGTGTTTGTAAATATTTTCTAAAAGTAAGTAAGTTGTGCTTAAAAATTAGTTTCAGTTTCGTGATGCAAAATATTTTTGTGACGTAAATACTCGTCACGTACATTTGAATACAAGTAATCGATATTAATTATTAAGAAAAATTTCTTGCAATTACAAAAACTAATTTCTTTACCTCATTATCGTATAACGTATCCCTTCCTTAGCATCTTATACATGTCCAACGTATATTTACGTCAATAAGAATAACCAACATCCAGAATTTCACGCCATTTTGAAAATTTCATTATTAATTCGAATTCTATCTTCCACAAATTAAAAAATTCCCATAAAACAGACTGAATGAGCTAATCAATAAGCAATAAAAAAAATTAAATTACCAGAAATCGTTCACTTAATTCATTTCTTTGTACCATAGTGCAGCGGAAAACTGTCAATTGAAATTTTAAAGAGCTTCAGTTTTAATCACATTTGTAGCCGGCAATGAGTCAATTTCTAAGAACTTATACTGTATGGTACTTGCATTGTACTCATTTCTGTATGCCTATCATTGATTTCATATTTTTCCATTTTAAATTATGGTAAACTCCGGACGTAACCGCCGATAAAACCTCTTTGGTTTTTGTCCAGAATGATCTACACGATCTGTTAACCTTTAAAGGGAATTGACAGAGTTCGCAAAGAATAAAGTAAAGAGCATACAGAGCCAGTGAAAACCTACAGACTGGAAAGGTCAGTTGTTACATTCTAGGCATTAGTGCACCCCTTCAGTCAGGTCGTAATCCTTATCACATCACATATGTTGTTCGTGTTGATAACTGACCTGGGATTTGAACCGTGGCCTTACGCCTAATAAGCCAACAGACTATCTACTAGACTGCGGCATCTACACGGCATTAGTACAATTCTCCGTAAAATCAAAGGGATTTTATTATTCATTTCAACTACAATTCTACGTGAATATATTCTTGAAATAGATGAACTGATAATAGATTTTATGAGCAACATTCGAAATTATAAAAACGTAAATTCCTATCTATGAAACTGGAATGATAAGGACATGTATCTACAATCACAGGGGTGGTGTCATACCACATCTGTTGTGGGCTCATTTTCTAACAGAATTTCAAAGTTAAGAAGGAGGTTGCTTACGTGATCTAAGGTGTTATCATTTTAACTCTAAACTCATAGCGAGAAGAGAAGTTTAAACGTAAACCTGGGTCCTGTTGGTCATGTATTTCCAGAACCTCACTATTAAGTTAGATTTAGCCACTGCAATGACCCTCTAATTCCATAAACTTTTTAAATTTCTTCACGTAATTTCATTCAAAAATTGCATCATATTACTACTGACATATGAGTCCCCATGAGAAATATGTTTCCAGCATTACCTTCCAAACTAATTATAGATTCAACTATTCACTGTCCCTGACATTTAAAAATTGTTTATCATCAACTGTCAACTGTCATAGTGACGTAGCAAATTGTTGTCATTATCGGGGAGTATTAAAACACTTGTAATCTGTCGTCATTTAAAGCCATTCAATCAAAAGGCTTAACAAAACAGCACAATATATTGTACCCGCCATTCAAATAAATAAATGTAAACAACAACAACAAAAAGAACAACAATAGAGAATCATAAATAATAGTAAAAAAAAGTCATTAAAACGTTATTATTATTATTGTTTTTGTTGTTGTTATTAATCTATTGAACACTTGACAGAATAGCAAAGTATAGTAGAGTGAGTGACGTTGCCATAATATTTTGTAATGGAATTTTCACACCCCACTTAAGTACCGGGAGGTGTGGTCATAGATTAGTAAAACATCTCATTACCTTTGTTAATCTATAATTTATAAAGCGTTATAAATTCAAAGAACTTTTGTAAATTAATTTTCATTTTTTTTTTCTTTTCAATTTACTTGCAGCTTTACGAGAACAAACGAACGAATTATCACAAACTGCCATGGATATCATAACAATTGTTTGGTATGTGGCCACATTTTTGGCTTTGGCTGCTTTCTTTTTGCTAATGGCTTGCTCGGATAGACGTTGCAGTGATACCCAACGTAATGCCAACATGAATGCAAGTGAACAGCCTATACCGCCACCAACGCCTTCGCCTTCGTACAGTGAATTTGCACCGCCCAGTTATGAAAGTGTAATGAAAATGCAAAATGCAAATAAAAATTCCATATTTGTTGTACCATTTGCTGCCAACACCAATCAGGAACAGAATTCTAATAAAAACACCACCACTACCACCAATAATACCAACAACAACAACAACAACAGCAACAATATAGAACAATCCACAACACCCAGTATTAGTTTTTATACCATCAATGAATTACAAAAGGAGGCGGCCAGTTAACGCCTTCAGAGAGAGAAGCTAATGCAAGCAATTAAAACTTTTTTTTTCGAAGAGAAAAAAGTTTCCAAAATTGTTTTTTGGATCGTGGTTTCCTAAAGAAAAAGTCTCAATAATTTGTTAAAAAACAAAAACAAAAACAAACAAAATCTGTGATATTTTTGAGCATTTTCTTTAATTTTTAATTTAAAAATTTCAAGTTAAAATAAGTCAATAATAGTGGAAGCGGTGTTTAGCAGCTATTAGGCTCAGGGGTATTCACTTCGAACTTAACTGAACATAATAGTATTACTT
>QOCX01000002.1:1808359-1829801 GCA_005959815.1 Sarcophaga bullata
GGGGGCTATTAAAGTGGACTCCGAACGACAAGTTTTTGAGCGTTTTTGCTAGAAAACTGCTGAGAGGAAATTGCCAAGGAAATATTTTTTAGATTTCAGGTTGCTCGAGATGTCTGGGCAGGGGTTTGAACGATCTAATCACGTCTAATAAGCCAACACACTACCTATTAGACTTTGCTCTATAAACTACAAGCTAATGAAACCGTTGGGATTGTTAAACTTTGAATGAAGTCCAGAAGGCAGATGATGTCCTTGAAATTGGAAAACCTAAGGGGGACACGCCAATAGTTTAATTACACAGAAATATTAAAACCTCTTCAAGTAGTTAGGGGTAATGTTGGAGGAATAATTTAAACATTCTCTTTCGTAGAGTGTAATAGCTCGTCAATGATTTATTTTAGACTAGTACGGGAAATTTATTTAATGTCGACAAATCGCTTTACACAGTTTGTTTTCATATTAGTTTCCGAATAAATTCTATTCAGAATAGGCATAACAGATGTTCTATATATTCGACAGATTTTGGAAAACATTACTTAGTGAATATGCGTAATTCTTAGTAAAGAATTTAATCAAATATTCTTAACAAATAATTGATATTTTTTTTTTTTTTTTGTTTTCTTGTAATAAAATTTCTAATTGTGGAGAAACCATCAATACGTGCCACAATCGTACATGACCATCTATGGGTGGGAATGTTTAACAATAAAATTTGAAAAAAAAAACAATTTCAAACTATTTGGCTTCATGACAATTTTATTTTATTTTTGTTTATTGTTTTGTTTTGTTTTATTTTGTTTTGTTTGTCTATTTGCTTATAATAGCATGGCAAAAATAAAAAACTAAAAACATGTTCAGCGTTTAGTCTTCATATGTATTTGTTGTATTGTTAAACTAAATCAAAAACAAAATCTGAATACTAAATACCATGTCAATGAACCTTGTGTGTGTGTGTGTGCATGGAAAAATAAAGTGTGATTCAATTAGATGGCGGACAAGTCCAACTTCAATTCAATTATTTATTGCCATCACATCCATACGCCGGACAGCACTGCACTGCACAGCACTGCACAACACAACACAACACAACATATCACTTGAAGTATAACGTTTGTCATCAGGTTGGCGATGGTTGTACAATGTTGTTCATTTGTGTTGCATAAATTATTAAATTTTTTCTTCATGTTTTTGTTTTTGTTTTTGTTTTTATTTTTGATTTGTATGACCTTGTTGTAAAACATTAAAAGAAAAACAAAATCAAAATAAACAAATTATTTTTTTTTTTATTAATCTTTTTTTTCTTTTTTTTATTGATCATTTCATTCGTTTTCATTCATTCAATATGTGTTAATTTAGAAAGTTTATGACCGGATTTTTATTGATTGATTGCTGCGCGGTTTTTTTTTCTGTTTAAAAATAAAAAACGGGATTATGATCCAATAAAACAGTGACTGGCGAATGTAAATTTTTTTAACACACTGTAATAAAATTAATTAGAATTAATTAAGTTTACTAACTAATTAGAAACACTTAAATAAGAAAGTTATGGTCGATCAAGTACATCCTTTATGAGGCGCTGACACAACAATTCCTTTTTTTTTTTATTGATTTATTGATTGAGCAATTTCTACGGGGGTATCAGAGCTATTTTATTCTTATTCAAGCAAAATATCATTGGTTTGTAATATAATCACTTAAAAATAAGAACGGCCTTTATTACAACATGCCCTTAACTAAAGGAGGTTTTTTTTCGGACAAATAAATTGATTTTCATTACCTTAAGTGGACCATGGGGTAGAAGTGAGCGTTAAGCTAAAGCAAGGATCATCCTGACGGTAATTTTTAAGAGTTTATGTTTGAACTTGCCATATTTTTATATTATTTTCAATGTGGCAACTTCAAATATAAACAAAATAGGTAAGTACAACAAAAAAGAGGACCTTATTTAATTGAGCAGTTTTATCAACATTGCTCCAGCACTGCCATATTTTTGAAAAAGTTAACTTTATTTTATCATGAGGCTGTAATAACGAAAACAAGTTAAAAGTGACTTTAAAGTTCACTTTAGCTAAAGTTATCTTTAACAAAACCAAACTTTAACAGGGAGTTGTAATAATGAAACTGAATCAGTTTATTAAAGACTATTTTCGGCTATTGAATAGGCAGTTCACCTGCATATCTCACTCTCTAATTTGTAAATAAACAAAGGCCTTAAATATAGCATTGCTTGCAGACTAGTTTCAGTAATTAGATTCAATCTTAGTGTTGTGCGACGATAGTAGATTTTTGTATTGTTTCGATTACATATGAGCTCAACAAGTGCCTGGGTTTGGCCAATAGAAGAGAAATTTTGCACCTTCGTTAACTTACATTGATAGTGTCTCGTTTGAATTATTGTAAGTCTGGTTGGAAGGTACACATGCACCTGGGCTTGTTGCTAATTGATTATTACACCTGTTACCTGTTGTCTATGGCAAATATTTGTGTCTAACACTGTATAATTATCAAATTCTTAATGCTGCAACTACTTTTAAATTCTCGCTGTTAATTAAATGATCGAATTATACGTGTTAATCAAAACTAATCATAATTTATTGGCTATAATTTCTTAGATAAATATTTGCCAAATATAAATTTAGAGCCTACAAATTAATATTTTACGTTAATCGATTATATGCAGAGCTGTTAGAGAATGAAATCTTTAAATAATAAAACTCGAAAAATTGAAAATTTTGAAATTTTTTAAATTTTATTGTAATCATAAGCAATTAAATAAAATATTTGTTTAGCCATGTAATATTTTGCATTCACTTTTCATTAATTTAATAATAATGTTATGTAAACAAATGAATAAAAAATAAATAAACAAACAATCATTGTCTGGAAAACGTTCTTTTTCCTTTTTTTTTTTTGATCTTTTGTTGGCGATTACAATGCCTAGCTAGCCATGTGTCACATGTGACAGTTTATTGACTTCCTCAGAGTTAACAACAATAAACCCGTGACTAGTTTCTCCATGTGGTTGTATTTTTTTTTTTTTTTTTTGTTTTTATTGTGAAACGAAATGTGAAGTGGATTAAAATGTTGAGTTTTTAAGAAAACAAAAACAATAAATAGGTCATGCATACAATTTCAAATATCTGATCAACTCAACAATGCAAAATTTTAAAAGCTTATGATATCATTTTAATTGATTGTGTTGTTGTTGTTTTATTTTGTATTTTTAAAAGTAATTGATTTAAGAGAATTGCAAGACCTTAAAAACTAGGCCAAAAGTTTGTTTGAATAAAAAAAAAAAACAAAAAAATCAAAAACAGGTGAAATGAAGGTTTTTTTTCTTGATAAATTTATAATTTTTTTTAATTTTTATTTTAAATTTTTATTAAAAAAAAAAAAATAATTCATAAATTGAATTCGTTTTCTTTATATTTTTAAGGTATCCAGGGTGTTGAAGTGTTTCCCGGTGATCGTGAATGTGTATTAGTGGGTGGCTTGTGTGTGCATCATAGCGATTGTAATGAACCCACTAGCAAAAAAGGCTTATGCCCCTCCAATACCCATCGTGGTGTCGAATGTTGTTATGAATGTAAGTTGAATGCAATAAACAAAACATATTTCAAACAAAACAAATGACAAATAATTTACATTTTTTCAAAACAAAACTAACACTCTCCCAAAAAAAAAACAAAAACAAAAACAAAAACAAAAACAAAAATCAGTAAAAAATTATCTCACTAACACCTAAAATCCTTTTAACAAAATTGAAATAAAAATTAATTCTAATTGGTATTATTATTTGCATTTTATTCGCTCCATTTGAAATTCCATTTTGATTTCATATGACCGACCGACCATACACCATCCATCCAACAACTAATTATGGAAACTGTGACGTCACTGTAGTACCCGTAAGGCCAGCACCATGTAGAGAACATTTGGGCGAATGTATGGAACGTTGCCACAGAACTCTTATGAGACCGGGTACAGACTGTGCCAATGGTCAAGTATGCTGTGTTTTAGTAAATTAATAAGAAATTTTATTAAAAAACAAAAAAATAAAATAAAAATAATAAAAAATAATAAAAAAAACAAATTATTTAGTTATAGTTTATAAATGTTCTATTTTAGCATACTTAAAGGGTTAATCATAACTTATAAGACTTATTCGTTTGTCTCTAAATGAATTTAAATTTGTGTTTTTTTTTTAGAATTATTTTTGTTGTTGTTTAATAATTTTTTAATTTTTAAAATTAAAATTACACTGACAGCTGTTATGTTTTTAGTTCTTCTTTTTTGTATTTATATTTTATAAATTTTTATTCAATTTTTTTTTATTTATATTTTAAATTAATACGTATGTACGTATGTATATTGACAATAAAATTTATAAGTTTAAAAAAAAAAAAAAAAAAAAATGTTTTAATATTCCTTTATTTTATCTTAAGAAACTACATAAAAATGTTAAATTTGTTCAAATGGGAAATGGTAAGTCAGCTCTCTTATATTCTGCAATTTCACGGAATATATTTATTAAAAATTAGTCATTAAAACAAAGTTTTTAGAATAAAGATGTGATAATTGAATGTTAAATTCTTGCTTGGATCTAAAAAATAGCCACGAATCTTAATTATTAGGATTTTTTATACCGCAATGGATTCAAAATCAGTGCAATTGTGTAAAACTGTAGAATCAAAATCAGCCTTTTATTATTTTTTTTTCTCTCTAATTGATCCATTATTTATCAAAATAAAAATCATTTTCAAAAGTCTTTTACCTATTGGCACACACGTTTTTGCTACTGACCTCCAAATGTTTTCGAAAAATTAAAAAAAGAAAAACAATTTTTCCAAATAAATAAATGCTTGGTTAACAATGTTTTTTTCAATAGTGAAAAATATTAAAAAAAAAAAAAAATATTTTCTTAATAACATTTTCACACACTCTTGTTCTATTATAAATTAAACAAAAAATTGTTTGCGGGTGCAAAAAAAAAAAATTAAAATCTCAAAAAAAAAAAACGTATTTTAAATATAAAAATATTTCAAATGGCGCCATCGTTCGCATATGTACATTTGATTGTATAAAAAGAATTTCTTTAAAGCCATAAATAATCTTAAAAAATCAGATTTTAAGTTATTGAATGGTTGACAGCTTAGCTAGTGCATTAACGCACTGTTTAAATAAAGAAAACCCAGAGAACTCTGGAATCATCAAAGAGTTCATAACTTTCAAAGTTAAGTGGAGCAGATCAGTGTAGTGCAATAGATCAGAACCACTGGTAGGAATCGAACCCCCTATACTCACACTAATAGTCTAGCACACTAGCAACTTGATTGCCATGGCATCTTGGTATCATAGTTTTTCTTTTTAACAAATGATGAAGCTGGGATCTGATATGATGGGATATGAAAGACTTCCCTTTAAGCATACAAATATACAGTGCCTTGTGTTCGCCTAGTGCGGATTACTGTTAAAGGATATTAGATTTAAATCGGTTTATAACTATCATTCCACATATGGCTAACCGTTTTGGAAAAATAGAAATAACATCCTTACTGGCAGTATGGCCTAAGTTCCTCTTCATTCGGATTCATTCATCCCATCATCATCATGGTAATCCCCGACGAAGTAGGAAATCTATTTTGTTTGTCTATCTAAAAATGTTAAATCGATTGAATCTTAAGAGATTATTCTACTATAACAGGGATTCGATTATTTTTTCTACATGGTTCATCGCTAAGGACTTTTTAAAATCAAGAAAATACCGAATTTCATATTGAAATTTTAAAGTTTTCAAAACATTGCTAGGATCTAGCTTAATGCTTTGTTTCATATACATTATGCCTGTCTTGGGCAACAGACTTTGAAATAGTTATTGTTCCGGTTTTGTGACAACAATTTTCTTAGAAATTTCCTTTCAAATACAATGATCATAGGCCAGTTGTACTTCAATCATTATATGAGACTTGATATCAGAAAATCTCTGCCTGCCGCGTATCATAGTGCCTTCTTACGATGTTGAATAGAATATAAGGATTGGAGAATAATGCGTTCATAACAGCTTAATACTAGTGATGATGTAATGTTGTAACAGAATATATCACGCTCATATGGTATTTTATTCTTTACAGCATCTATGCCAATCAGCCTCTATTTAAAGAAGTGATTGTTTCGTAAGCTTGTCTGTTGAAAAAAGGCGTTGTTATTGTAACTTGAATTGAGATGAAATTTTCTTCAGAGAATTTCTGGACATGGTCTCGAGTATGCATATATCGAAAGAGATTTGAATAATTTTTTATTTTTATCTGTAATTTTAGCCTACAAACATGACATCCAATCAAATATACTTTGTAGAGTATAAAGAAATATCATTGCCTTGGTAATGAAAAAATAAAAAAGAAAAAAAAACCAATTCAAGACTTGCTTGAGTATTAATTAAAAAGACATTAATTAAGTTGGTTTCTACAATTCATGGTTCAAGTTCAAAGAATTTTTAATTTAAAGTCTACTAAAGAAGACTGTTTTGATTTGGAAAAATAAAAACTAAAACAAGAACAAGAAAATAATAATGTAAACGACTTGTGTGATGCAATTTATGGCGCAATAAGAAATTCAAATCAAAAAAAAATTTCCTTCACTTTATAAATTGAAAATAAAAACAAAAAAAAAAAAAAAAAAATTCAAATAAAAATGAAAACAAGAGTTTGTATTTGTTGTATTCAATATGGGAAATAATATTTAATGGAAATGGAACCTTAATTTTTATTTTTTATTTACATAATAAATAAAGGAAAGGGAGGGGGTGGGGGATGGTGAAAACTGTAATGTAATTTTAATTTTAGTTTCAAGCCATAAGACCGTAAATACGAATAATAAGGCCCGTGTTTTTAAAGAATTTCATGAACAAGGTCATATAAATTAATGAAAAAAATTTAATTTTTTTTTTTGTTTTTTTTTTTTTTTTTGGTTTTGAATGGCACTTTTTAATCATGTAATCTTGTAATAAGAAATATAATTTACAAATACTTGAATCTAGAAATAAACAAATTAATTAATTTTAATGCATTTCACTTTTTCTACGTATATTTCTTAGAAAAAAATTAAAAACAATTTTAAATTATTCATGAATTTTCATGTGATAACATTTCAAATTCAAATTTCAGTTCATTTTGAAATTTTTAATCAAGACTTTCTAGCCACAGAAAGAACGAATTGCTTCAAAACATTTCCATTTAATGGCTATGAAATAATCATTAAAAACAAAAACAAAAAAAAAAAATTAAATGTGCTCGTAATTATGGTGTGCAATCTTTTATGAGGCATAGAATACAAAAAAAAGGAGAAAAAAAAAGAAAAACTATCATTCATCTATTACGACTAGATATACAGAGAGAGAGCGAGAGAGAGGGGAGATAGATTGTTATAGAATGGACAACAAACGAAAAATTTTTTTTGGTCATTAAACGATGTGCGATGGAATGCCATTGTCCGCTTAACACTTGCTGGTACTGGCACTAGTACTAACACTGGCACTGGCTGTGCATAATCTCAACTACAAATTTAATGGCCATTTTCTGGTTGGTTTGTGGTTTCCTTTTTCTTTTCTCTCTCTCTCTCTCTCTCTTTCATTTGTTTTGTTGTTGTTGTTGTTGTTGTAGAAATTTAGATATATTTTTTGGCCATAATTATGAGTACGATTAAACTACAATTGCTATTTGCAATTGCCACATTGCGAAATGCATCACAAGTAAACGTTCACATGTACACAAGGAGTATGTTGCAAACAATAAGAAAAAAAAATAATATAAAAAAACGAGGATTGGCAAAAAATTCCCAGCACAACCTGGTTAAATTCTTATTGCTTCATATGATTGATTGATAGTTTCTGATACCTTCCTATCACATGGATTTCGAAAGTTGAATTTGCTTAAAACTCTAAGGGCCGTTATTACAACTTATCGTTAACTTATCGTTAAGATAGGATTTAAACGGGCAGATAAATTGTTGTTCATTATTATAAGTGGACAATAAGGTGGGAGTGAGCTTTAAGCCAAAGGGAAAATCATACTACCGGCAACTTTTAAAGTTAAGTTTGTGTTTGAACTTGCCTTATTACATACTATTTTCAATATGGCAACTACAAATATAAACAAAATGAGTAAATACAACAACAATAAGAAGACCGTCATTGCCACTGCCGCTTAAAAAAACCTATTTAATTGAGCAGAGAGCACTTTATTTTATCGCTAGTTGTAATACCGAAATGAAGTTAAATGTGACTTTAAAGTTTACTTTAGCTAAGTTATCTTAAAATAAACCCAACTTAAACGGCAAGTTGTAATAATAGCACTGAGTTCCTAGTCGTATGGTAGTTATCTTCGAGTCCATATTGTCGTTGTAAATAGGCCCAGGAACGTAAAAATCATTTTAATGACTTAATGTTGCATTAAGTATAGCCAACGTAACTTACTATTCCAGGATCGAGTTATTTAATGTTTTTTAAATGTTCATACTTTGTTAAACAGGCTATAAATTACAATTCTTACAAAATTATCTCAATGCAAAGACTCTTATCTCTGATAATAGCAACACTTTTTAAAGATTAGAATAAAAACAAGCCATTTAAGCTAATCAATGGACCCGTAAGTTAAACTATTTCCGTTGCTAGGGCAAGGAAATTTGAATTATGAAACAAAATAATAAATACCCTCGTATATTTAGTGTGTAATCATGTGAAAAACTCCTTTATTGCAGTAGAAATGGCTTTTTTGGTCATTTTCCTACATCCACATCCACATCCCCTATCATAGACTTTGTGTCGAACATAGACCCAGTCAGGCCTATCATGGTCATCTTTTATGGCCATAAAATGAATGTGAGAGACAATTAAACAAAGAAAAATTGCAGGCAACATTAACAGTTATCAACTACTAAAATTTTTTTTGTTTGTTTTTCTTTTTTTTGCGTTTTTGGTTTTTGGTAAGCAAAAGGGTTTAAAATTAAAGATTCTTACAGACACGTTTCGTGTGTGGATAACAAATTTTCTATGGCGTCTCTATTAATTCCAATGAATTTTTCTTTTCTCTTAAATTTCAAATTAAAATAAAAGAAGAAACGAAGTAAATAAAAAGAATTTTCTTTTATAACTCTAGGACATGAATTCACCTGAATTGGAAGCAATTTTTTTAATTAAAAAATTTTCGAAACCCTTTCTGTCTTAATGCCTCACTTACACTTACTGAAATCCCTTGGAGTAAGCAAAATAACTGACTGGCTGACAATTTGGGGAAAATAATTATTGCGGGTTTAGAAAAAAACAAAAAACAAAAGAAAAAAAAAACAAAAAATATGATTGAAGTGATGTGTTGAAGGGTATGAGAACGAGTTGATTTGGCAACTGTCCGCATAGAATGATTTCTCAAATTATGAAAATGAGTGGAAATAATAAAAAAATAACACACACACATACACACACACAGTATAATTGTAAAGTAATGTAGTAGATTCAACTGTCAATATGTCTGTCAGACTGTCATCAACATCATCTTTTGTTTTTTTTTTCTTGCGCTAATTTACAAATGCAAGAAGGAAAAAAAAATTGAAAAATTAAAGAAGAACACCTTTCCACCACAGAAGAAAGGAAAATTTGTTAAACTCTCTACCTCTGTCTCTACCCCTATATTAACAAAGAAATTTTCCAAGAATATGTTGAAAACTTTATAAAAGGATATCAAAAAAAAGAAGAAAGAAAGAAAGACGGAAAAAAAGGATGCTAAAGGATGCCAAAAACATTAACAACAATAATAATCAGTTGCTGTTGTATTTGTATTTATTTAGATGCTAATTTTTCTAGAAAAATTTTTACAAAAAAAAAAAAAAAAGAAAACTTGCAAAGAAGATACCGTCAGTGGTTTTTAATTAAAAATTATTTGCCAGCAAATGAAATTATTTTACATCTCCGGTCCTATTCACTCTTTTCACTTCTTTTTTTTTATTAATTTGAATTGTAACGGAAATACTTAAGGCTATTGACAAAGGCTACTTAAATCGACTCCTTTGCGTAGGTAGCCTCGCTTTTATTCTATTTTTTTTAAAGTCAACTTAAATACTTGAAAAAAGGGTTTACTTCCTTGAAAATGTTTGTTGTTGTTGTTGACTAATTAAATGAAATGTTTTAAAATTAAAGTTGTAATTGACTGTTCTATCTCCAACTATTTATAGGTCTTAGCTCGCTTTAAATCTTATCTTCCTTTGCTCCTGTGTAGGCTTTTGTAACAGAAACATTTGACATTTTTTTGGTTCGATAGAACACATTCGGTCTTAATCTTAAAGATATTACATACATACATACATAATTGGCCATTACAACCCTTCAGTCAGGATTATGGCTTAGCTTCTCACACCACATATGTTGTGTGTGTTAACTTTTGTACATGAGTGGCGGGACCTATCGTTTAAAGTCGACTACTCTCAGCGTTTTTGCCTGAAATCTGCTAAGGGGAAGCCGCCGAAGAAATATTTTTTCATATTTCGGTCTTTTTTTTTGTGTCAGACTAGGGGTTCGAACCAAGGCCTTTCGTCTAATAAGCCAATACACTACTTACTAGACTACGGTGATATCGAAAGATTTACTTACAGCTTTATTGCTGGAAATCATTGAATGAGAATGGTTCTGATCAGCTTAAGAACTTGGCATCTGTAGCTTAGTTCCCTATGGGAATCCAGTGAGATTTTCACTAGAATGAATATAAAATTGCCATGTGAATAGTCTTTCAATAATCTGCCGTTCGTAGTCGACATTAGACAGTAGGTCCCTCCTCTCATGGATAAAATTAGCATATGCAACATGGGTGGTGTGAAAAACTAGGTAGTAATCCTGACTAAATGGTTATAATGCCCAATTTACTGACACTAGGCGACCCTTTGTGTATACATCACGGGTTTTGTAGGCTTTATTTGCTTCCTTCCACAACATTTTGCAGATATTTTGGAATGTTTATTGGGTTGTCCACAAAAATATTGTAATGTTCACTCTCCACCTACCAAATTATGATTTAAAAAAAAAAAATTTACTGTTATTTTGAATATTCAATGAAATGTTGCATATTTTCGGGCATAAACAATACTTTAATGTAAAAATTTAACATTTCTATTGCAAAAGCTTTAATTATTGAACAAAAAATAAAAAAAAAAATAAAATTTAAAAAAAGTGTTTAGTTTTGTTTGCATTTTCCGTATTTTGAAATTTATTTTGTAATCCAAACTGAAGGCAAAAGAATTCCATTTTAATTCTTTATTTTTCTATTTGAGCATATCGTTTGCTTCATGCTTATCAGCTCTTGAAATGGCAAGTCCATTAATCACTTTCTTTAACATGCAGATAAACAACAAAAACAAAAAAAAAAAAAAAATCAAAAAAAATGGAGAAACTTATGACAACAAATTATCTTGACTGTTGCTGCTGCATGCTAATTATGCAATTTAAAGAAAAAAAACACAACAAAAAATTTCTGTAAAATTCAAACGAAGGAAATTCAAAAAGTTTTTGCCGTTTTTTTTTTCAAAACTACAAGACGAATTGCTGACACCCTATCCCGAATGAAACAAATTCTTTGGTTTTCCTAAATGTTAAAAAGTCTGTAGGGAGTGTTTAAAGTCTTGGCTTAACAGCCGAACAATGCTACGAATGAAGGTAAACGGAGAAGAATAGTAAAGACATTAGCATATTACAACAACAACTTACAACTTACAACTTACAACTTATGGTTGCTATTTCTTAGTTTCTCTCCCCTGTTTTTTGTGGTTTTCTTAAGTCCAATATGCAAATCCTGAATATAAGAATGAATATTAAATGCAAAGCATAATAAATAAAATATTTCAAATAAGAAAAATTATTTTTTTTTAAATTTTTTAGTTTTTTATTTTTATTTTTTAGAATGCATAATTTATTATTGTACATGTACATACACTGTTAAGTACACTGTTATTCTTTTAATTTATAATTTATTTTTAGTTCATAGTAACGTAAATATATTTTTTAATATCATATAACCGAGTTGTATAGTTTATATCATGTATTGAGATGTTTAGAGTCACAAGAACATCCCGAAAATAATTCATCCTTGTATGAAATATGCAAAGGACAAACCTGTTCCAACAACTAATTCATCAATGCTCCTGCCAAATGGATGAATTTTGATGAACCAAGAATATGAAATCTAATCATCTTCTAACAGAGCTTTATCCTTACAGCAATTACCTACAGGTCGATATCGTTTAAGGCATAATTGAACGCTTACAGTGATGTCCTGAATGCCACAACGATATTTGGTACTTTTTTTTAATTGTTAAGCACACAGAGAATCAAAAACTGGTACCGTTATGTTCAGTTATGATTACACTAAGGAATATACGAACAAAGGTTGATTTGACGGAGGTTCTTGGCTGCTCATGATTTTTGATTTTGACAGAACTCCAAATAAAATTCTTACTTACTTACCTGATTGCTCATTACAACACTTCAGTCAGGATTACAACCTAGTTTCTCACATCATTTATGTTGTGTTTGTTAATTTTATAAATGATTGGCGGAACCTATAGTTTAAAGTCTACTCCTACAGATTTTTTGAGAAACTTATTCCTCAGAATTTTTGCCAGATCTCTACTGAGAGGCAGGAGCCGAAGAAATATTTTTTTCGTATTTCATTTTGTTGGAGAAGCTTGACCTATGGTATAAACCCTGGCCTCACGTCTAATAAGGCAACACACTACCTACTAATCGACGGCGGCTTCAGATGTATAAAATGCTAAGCGTTAATAGCTAATGAACGTCAATACGAATTCAAGCATACCAGGAGATCCATCTGTAAGTAAGAGAGCTTGTCATCGTTACTAACACCCTGTAAAGGATATACGTTTGCCTGGTTTTCATAAAAGTTTTCCATAGGTTTTGCCAGTAGTCTATAGAGAAGAAGTCTTCGAAAGAAATATTTTTTTTATATTTTGCTTTGTTAGGATTTGAACGACGGACTCTTGTCTGGTAAGCAAACACACTGAAGTCGCCGTAGACTAGTAGGTAGTGTGTTAGCTTATTAGACGTAAGGCCACGGTTCAAACCCCAGGTCAGACATCAAAACTAAAATATGGGAAAAAAATATTTCTTCTTTAGCAGATTTCTGCAAAAAATCTGAGATTAAAATAAAATTGCAGTGAAAAGCTTCTCAAAAATCTGACGTTCGGAATCGCCACTAATGTATAATATTAACGCACACAACATAAGTGGTGTGAGAAGAGTTCTAATGACCAATTATGTACGTTATGTGTATCTCCTAGCCTTCGGTGACTTCGAAGAGCATAATATAATTAATTTGGATCTTAATGGTTCTAACCTCTGACCTAAGTAAGACGTCAACCTTCATACATGCTGCACCATTTATGCTAACCGAACCTTATGTCACAGCAACATGTACATCAAGTAACTACGCCATACATCGACTTCAAAGAGGCATAAATCATATTTGCGACAAGAACTAAGCTTGGCTCACTGTTATTTTGTTTGCAGAGATCACTGGAGGATGATAACAAATGGTAAGCTAAGGAACACTGTTTGAAATATTTTATTTCACAAAATGTATGCCACACACATGCAATTTGTTTTTCATCTCAATTTCAATTGGTCTGGTGAAAATAAATCTTTTAACATCAATAAAGTTTTTTCTTTTGTATTGTTTGTTTGTGTATTTTTTTAGTTAATTTTTTATTTCTTTTTTTTCTGTTTTGTTTTATAAAATTGCTCCTCGAAAAGACGTCATCTTCATAAAGCACGTTTTTCGTGTTCTGTTCAGATACGAAAAAAACTATATTCGAACACCTACATTTTACCAGCATCCCATAGAACTTTCTGCCTGTGATAGTTAAAAATGGCTTTTAAGAGTCGAAGTGGTTGTTGTTGGTGCTCAGCAAGCAAACCACCACCTCCAATCATACTTGGCTTTCGTCTTTTTTTTTTTTTTTTTTTTTTTTTTTTTTGGCAAGTAAAGAAAGAGTGAGGAAAAGTTTTCTCGATCTAATTAAAAACATTTCAATGAGACGTCGTCAACATCATCTCAACAACAGCAACAGAGCAACAGAGCAACAGTAACAACATCACATCATATCATATCATATCATCACATCATCATCTTAATAATTTTATTTTATTTTTTAAGGCAAAAAAAAAAAATTAAAAAAAGAAACTTTTTGTTTAATTTTATTTTGGATTTTTCTTTTTATTAATAATTTTACCCCCTTTATACTCTGCTTCCTCTTAACCCTCTCTCTCTCTCTCTCTCACTGTCTTTCTCACACAGTGTCTCACAGTCTTTCTGGCTGTGTATGGGTAAGAATAAAGCCGGAAGTGTTGATTTTCTCAACATCATTACCAACATATCATTACCGTTATCATCATACTTAATTCTTTATCTTTACAGTTATTTTTTTTTTAATTTTATTTTGTTTTTTATTTTTTTATTCTCAAATTTTTATTCTCTTATTTCGTTTGGTGTAAACAACAGAATTATTTGTGAAACAAAATTTTTTTTTCTTTTCATTTTCATTTTCATTTTCGTTTATTTTTTTTCATTTCTTTCAGTTATTGCTTATGAAATGCACAGAAGGAAGGGTTGAGATAAACTTTAAGAACTTTTTCATTAAAAAAAAACGAAAAAAAGCAAACAGAACTGCCGTCATTTAAAAATAGAAAAAAGAAAGAGAAAGAGAAAGAGAAAAAAAATCGTAAAAGTTTTTAATGAGCTGAAAAGTGCGTACGAGCATGTGAAATTTTCTCCGACTTGCTTCTTGTTTCTTTCGTTTTTTTTCGGTCCTTTAAACGAAATGAAGTTTGACAGCAAAACAAATGAACACAAACCAAAAGGCGTAGTCTGGTATGATAGAGGTAGAGGCAGAGGTAGAGGGAACAGAAGAAAATGGAAAATAAGATAAAGAGTATTTTGATAATTGCAACAGGATTATTTGTTGTCAGGATGCATGCAACATAAACAAAACTTATGACTTTTCGTCAGTTCAGTTCAGTTTGTTCTGAAGTTGTTGTCGATTGTTCTTTCATTAACAAACAAAAAAAAATGTTAAATTTAACAAAAATACGTACTTCAAACTAGAATTAAAAAAAATATTAAAGAGATGGATTTTTAATTTGAATTAATCACCACTTGAATAGGTGGCAACTGTCCATATAATGAAAGTGGATTACTTTAATAATACCATCTCGGGGCTTGTAACACTCGGAGAGGGGAGGGGGGTACGATAAAAACGTATCTAACAGGTTAAATTCATTAATTTCTCCAACTGAAATGCTGGTTTTCTCTTCTTTTCATTATTTATCGAAGACTTCCTTGAAGTCTTTCTACTCAATTGCACCAGACTGAGGCGTACTGTTCATGCCAAATAAATTCGATAAAATTGGTAAAATTGTTTAAAGTTTTCTTCACACTTAACCGTTACCACACAGACAGATTTATGCAAGTTCTAGACTGATATTCTTACATCCTTGCATGCACAGATGATAGGTGACCGCAAAAGACGTTGTTAAACTATAAACAGAATACTACTCGCACGACGGACTCTCGCAACTGGCAACATCAAATCAAAATCAAAGAAGAATGAAAAAGAGTAGCGGTATAGGCTTAAGATCTACGCAATTTACTTTAAATGCGTTGAAAATTTATGGATTGTTCAAGACATATATTGAAGGGATACCGTCTCTTATTATTCTTGGACTTGTAGGCAAAATGGGCCCTTGCTTTTAAATGATTTTGCAATACGTATAGGTAGGTAGGTAGGCAGGAAGATAGGTAGAGATAGAGGAATAGATGAAGGAGACATCATGTAGGCTTGTCTGAGGCACTCACCATTTTGAATACCACCTTACTTTCTATACGAAGTCTGTAATTTAACTTCTTCCAGTCCTTTCCTCTGAGTGTCACTTACCTCGGTCCAGTCCTTATGCGGACATTCTTTCCAGATGCCAATCTATCCTGGTTTAATGAGCAGCCCTGCTCCGCCGCTAAACTAAACTCACTTGGCCCGAGATGAATAGAAGGTGCCCTAACCAGTTACTTGGTCTTGGTCTTTAACGTCATCTCGATCGCAGTGGCCATGCTTACAGGTCATTGTGATACGGGAAGACACGAGGAAAGAATACGGCTCCCATCCAACGACTTCTTTCGTGAGTGCAGATCCGCTGAGGAAGAGCAGACTGTTACCCACTTTCATTGTCAATGCGCATTTCTTGCGAGTTGCGGATATAGGTTATTTGGCTCTCCAATCCTTGTCAGCTTGATGGAGCTATTCATCCATTGATGTTAAGTTATATTGTTTATCAAACTTTTAGGCTGGTTTTCCAGCTTGGGTTAGCCGTGCTTTTAATGTGCAGCCTTTTGCGCTGACCAACTTATTTTTCTTCCCTGGATTGGATGAACTTGGTCAGTAGAGAGCCTGCGTTCAGCTGTGGCGTCATAACGAGCCGCTATACGCGCTTAAGTGAGCTTTTGGTATCGAAGCTGCCACTTCAACCTACCTATCTACCATTCCTCTGGGACGAGTTATGTCCGGTGTAGTGTCATGCTATACGTTTAAGATTTCCAAAGTAACTTCAGATTTCGTTATTAGAGGCTCAAATAAGTGCACAGAACTTGCAAAATATTTTTTTTTAACAGAAATTCTTCGAAACAAAAATTACTAATTACTCTAAAAGAGATCGAAATACCATCGGGGATTCTAACAAATAATTTCCACTATTAACTTGGTTTTGTTTTCAATTTGCTTGTGATTTAAATTTAAGATACTACAACCTCTACTCACTCTCTCGTATGTTAAAGTCAATGATGCAACATTAAGGCATCCTTTATTCCACATGTTTATTGTTCCAAACGTAAGTTACGAAGCATAATATCAGCAACAGGCCACACATACATACGTACGTGTGTGTGTGTGTGTGTGTGTGTGGTAGAAGTTCAAGAAATGCAAGAGGAAATAGCAAAAAGAAAAAAAGAAAAAGAAACAACAACAAGAAATAAAAAATGGAAGAAACGTAAAGCAGCAGCAATATGATGATGAACCAGCGCCATAGAATTCTTAAAACCCAACCACAAATTGGAATAAAAGGCCTAAAGCATTAAGGACATCTCTCAGACATACACCCACACATATACACACATTTTAACATATAAACAGTAACGGTAATGGTAACGGTAAGGCTCATGCTAACGATAATGATGATTATGGTGATGATGACAATGATGGTTATGAGCTAAATTGACGAGGACGTAGACGAAAACGGAAATAACAAAAGAGAGTCTATTATAGAGGAGGTACGTACGTACATATGTACGTATAGGAGGAGGTAATGCAGTACCCCCACTATAGCATAGGATTTGATTCTTCACAAATTTTTTTTCTTCTTGTCGACATTCTTATTGTTGTTGTCGTTGCTGTTATTGTTATTGTTGCTGGTGCTGTGACTGTTGTTATATACTTATGAGAGGATATGAATTGAAACCGTTATTATTAAGGTTGTGTGAGTGTGTGTGTGTGTGTGTGTGCATATGTGTGTATGGTTTCCATGCAACATCAAGTAATTGTTGAAAACCAACGAAGTATTTCCCTAAAGGCCACAAGAGAGAAAGTAGCCAACGGCCATAAATAAAAAGAAGAAGAAGAAGAAGGTTTAAGTTGCTATGTTTGTTAGAATTGAATGACTGGCTCACTGCCTGAATGAACGACAACGACAACGACACAACGACTGAACATAAACGAGTGAAAAAACTGAATGATTTATCATCATCATTCTTCAAGGTTTCCATTATGTGGCCATCATGCACACTCATCAGCAACCTCACACTCAATTTACTTTTACATGGTTGAGGGGAAATGGAAATAGTCAGGCATAACGCAAAGACGGTTATGGTTGTGGAGGTTACTGTTGTTGCAGGGTACTCTTAGAGAGGCTGCACATAGGGTTGAATGTGCCTTAGAAAGGAAATTGAAAATTTCTAAACAGTTTCTACATTTTCCTGATGCAATTTCAGTGGCCCCTATATATGCGCTGGAGAGTGTTGTTTTTTTATGCTTTTCCTGATGCCAATAATATTAAGAGCCCCCTTTACGCAAACCTTAAAGGAGCGACAAAATAAAGGAATTCACATTAAAATTTTCCTCTCTTTAGAAAATTTCTTAAACCACCAAAAACGACCTGAAAGCCCTCTACATGCATGCATCCATTCACACACAGATACACACACGCATAAATGCAAAGAGTTATGTACTGTGCACGCATACAATGTTAACGAAAGGACATTTACGGCGAATGTCAAAAGCAAACAAGAAAGGAAACAAAGTTAAATTAATGGCAACATAGCAGGTAATCCCTTCGAGTCATGATATACTCACTGGCCCCAGGGGTCATGAAAAAACATCAACCCAAAACGAGTAAGAACGATAAAAAAACACACACACACACATACATTCAAAATGAAAGACTTCCGAAAAAAAGAAACCAAACAAAAAGAGGAGAAAATAAACCACAAGAACAAGGAAAAATTCATGAACCGGCACCAAAAAAAAAAAAAAAAAAGGTAAAAACGAAAAAGAAAACAACAACGTACGCCAGGTAAAATGATGTTGAAGCCCAACAACTGAACTGGAAACGTTCAATTTACCTTGACGTTGGCCAAGAACTAAAGAAGCGTATGGAATGTCGAATGATGTTTTATTATGAATTGCATGCAGTCGCTGGCGCAGGCAGCAGCGAAAACATGGAGGACAGGAGGACAAGAAAACAATTTTTTTTTTGTTCCTTTTTGTCTTTATCGAATTTTTATTTCATCCTTTATTAGCCTCTAGTTATTAATCGACCTTTTTCGTGTATGTGTTTGCATGTACATGCGCGTATGTATGTGAAGAACTTACATTTTCTTATTGAACCAGGGAAACGTATATCCTTTACAGGGTGTTAGTAACGATGGCAAACTCTGTTACAGATTGCCCCTCATTAGCTATTAAAGCTTAACATTTTAGACATCTGAAGTCGCCGTCAATTAGTAGGTAGTGTATTGCCTTATTAGTCGTGAGGCCAGGTTTTATACCACAGGTTAGACTTCTCCAACAAAATGAATTACGAAAAAATATTTCTTCGGCGCCTGCCTCTTAGCAGAGTTGTGCAAAAATTTTGAGGAAGAAGTTTCTCAAAAAATCTGCCGTTCGGAGTCGACTTTAAACTGTAGATCCCGCTGCTCATTTATAAAATTAACAAACACAAGATAAGTGATGTGAGAAACTAGGTCGTGATTCTGACTGAAGGGTTGTAATGGCCAATTATGTATGTATGCATGTATGTGATTGCTTAGTAGTCCTGTGTATGGCCGTTTAGACGTCGTATAATTTTCTATTCTCACTTGTAAAGGTAGCTCTTATATATGACCCTCCAATTTAAGGCCTTTAAGGAATTGAAAGAGAATCCAGCGTTTTGTGTTCCACAGCCTGGGGTTTACAACTAAGCCACTAAGGTGGTGAAGCTTCTGTCTTGGACGCTTTTCAAATGATTTCTGCAGAAGCTGTAAAGATAAGGAAGAGGAGGAGACTGTCCTTTACGTATTGGGTGTATGTATCTTGATGCCTACTATGTAAACTATCAGGAGTAATTTATACTCATTGATAGTCTGAGCTGCTTCATCAGAAGTTCCGATTGGTTCCCGGACTAGGGACTGTGGTATCTTAATGGTGGGTGGCGTAAGTGGTTGAAGGGACAGCCACCTTTACTTATCTACCTACCTATGTATATGCTGTAAACTGTTTTTAACTCATATGTTCATAGAAATTTCTGCTTCTTATCTTTCGTAGCTTTAGCAAAATGCATTGCATTCGGTAACTATGTCCCGAATAATGTCCCGAATAATGGTTCCAAGTATTCCTTTTTAAATTTTGAATACTTTTCCTCTTTATTTTTTTCTCAACAAATTTTCTATTTGGCTTTTCCCCCACTAATCGTTCCAATATTTGTAATCAATAATCAATCTAGCCATACATGGATACACGAATAAAGTTTAGAAAATCATTTTTTATACCTGCAGGATAACAAAACTCTATTAAAATTTGATTAAAACAGAGAGAGAGAGAGAGGCAGAGAGAGAGAGAGAGAGGCAGAGAGAGAGAGAGACAAAATAAAAGTATAACTAACTACGAGGATATTCCATGGAAATTCATTTTCAAATGACAACCAAGTAGCGTTTAGTGTGGAGGCTTAAATTATATTTTAAAGGCATTAAAAAATATTAAAGAAAATTGTTGCACTATACCTTGGACCTGATATGGCGATTTGAATTGTTTTTTCACATGTTTGGGTTGGTTGGTTGGTTTTCTCCATATTAAATGTAAACCTTTCAACATCAATAACACAAAACAACAGTAGTAGGCAATAGCCACTACAGCAGAAACAACAACAAAAAAATAAACAAAATAATGTTAAAAAGGATAGAGAACGAGAGAGAGAGAGGGAGCTAGTGAAAGAAGGAGAAGAAGAGTAAAAAAAAGAGAAAATATTCGAATATTATTGTATTTGACAGCTGAGTTTATGTAAAATTAGTGAATGAAACAAATTTACTTTACAAAGTGTGTGCATAAATTGCATCTCATAATGCCTCATTTAACTCGAATGGATAAAACAAACATTCAAACAAATTTCATACAAAGAGAAAACAACGAGAGAAGGAGAGAGAGAGACATACATACACACACACACACTTATATACATGCATACACATGAGCCAATGATGCTCGTATGCATGTTGCCTGTTATTGTTTGTACTTTTCAAATACAAACAAAATATACCGTTATTCAGTGTTTATGCATATGTGTTTGTGTCTGTTTGTGTGTGTTGTGTGTTATAGATGAAGTATCACTTTGACTATTCAGGTGTATAACGGTAAACAATTGCATCCACAATTAACACACTCATTGCACTCGAACGGTTACTGAAGCTGAATTCATTCACAGCTTCACATGCATTCACTGGCTGTAATGCCTCCTGCTGGTTTTTCTCTCTTTTTTGATTTTTTTATGCAAACCTACCAGCCCTACCTCCTCCTCGTTCCCCTTATGATTTTGGCAAATGATTTAATTGATGTGTGCAACTGTGCTTGTGAATTATAAATTAAAATTAAAAATCCTTACAAGTTATGGTAAATGGAAGGGGGAGGGCGGGAGGTGGATGTGTAAACTGCAGAAGTCCATTTAATTGTTTAAAATAAGGAAGGTTTTTTAAATGTTATTTTTAAATTCCACACTTTTTTCTCTATTCATTACTAAAGTGTGTGTTAAAAAATGTTGAGAAATTAATTGAAAATTATGAGAGATCATCAGTTTACTTCATATTTATTTAATTGATCATTA
>QOCX01000002.1:1830266-1869333 GCA_005959815.1 Sarcophaga bullata
ATACATACATACATACATACATACATACATACATACATACATACATACATCCATACATACATACAGACATAATTGGTCATTACAACCCTTTCAGTCAGGATTTCGCGATTATACTAGACTACGGCTACTTGGACTTTAACTTTTACAGTTTCTAACAATTGAAATAACTTTTGAACAGTAGTTCGATTAGCCAACGATATCCAAACCAAAGAGATAGTTTAGTTTAGCTATCCATAGCTGAAATATTGCCGTGTAGCAGACTTTCCAGTCACTTGCAACGTAAACTGTTCCTCATACACATACGCCATTACGATTCCGTTTGCTCATAACTAAAGAACTTAAAGAAATTTTTTTTTAGAAATTAAAAGGAAATCCGTTCTAGAAATTTCCACAAACGAAATCACTTACCTTATCGTTGTAATCGCATACAAAATTAAGCCAAAAATTAATTTAAATTTTCCTTTGATTAAATAAATCTTATGCAACACCCTTTCCCCATTCTCATTTAAAATTCCTTGAAGTATTTCATAGTAAAACTGAGAAATACTTTTTAAATTTCAATGAAATTTTGTAAACGATTAACACAGAAAGAAACATTATCCAATATGATCTCAATTTGCATATTTTTAAATAGAATTCGTAAAAGCCAAAACGAATATTGTCAGGGTGTGATAGATAGATAGACTGACTGACGGACTGACTGACTACAAATAGTAATGCAGTGTGTAGCAATAAAATGTGCTGGCGTTGGATATAAAAGCATAAAAGCACAGCTGAAAGAGTAATTCAAAGAGAGCAAGAGAAAAAGAGAGAGAAAAAATGATATGAAAAATATTTAATTAACACCCCATTTTTTGTTGTTGTTGTTGTTGTTGTTGTTGTTTATTTTTAATCCTTTGATGGTTAAATCACATTATGCTCGTTATGCTAAACACATCAGTCAAGTGCCAAAGCAGTCAAGCAAATCAAACATTCAACCAGTCACACCAACCAACCAACTTGGCACATGTTGCCATTACAATCCGAGACCATAATAGATAGCGCAGGTATATTGTGTGTATCGTGCTGGTTGGTAACATCTAGTCTCAGTCACTTTCGATTCTTGTAAGGTTACACTGACACTAGCTTTCCTAGACAGTTTTGCAAATAAATTTTTGAACTTTTATTAAAAAAAATTGTTCATTAAACATGAGTTCTTTGTAGGCTCCATAAATGAATTTCTGTATTGAATGGATATGCAAAGTAAGGACATTATAAAATCGTTCTTGACCTATTGCAACTGTTCTTCTATTTGTTTTGTTTTTATTTTCATTTGTTAAACAGAACATACATACACACACACACACATACACATACACATTCATATTCAATATCTACACGACCACATGCAGCACTCTGCCATAAAGAAATTCCTTTCTTTTTTGGTTTTTGTTTTTGTTTTTGTTTCAAACACAATGGCTGTGACTGTGTCAGAGTCAAAGGCTTGTTTGCTATGAAAAGCAAAAATAATAGAAGAAGTGATGTAAAGAGAAATAGAGTGTAAAGGAGTGTAAAGGCGGGTAAATGGCAAAGCAAACCTGAGAGAAGTGTGAACAGAAAATAAAAACTCGATTCATAGAAAATGTCAATTAAAATATTAATTTGCATACAGATGAGTTCATCACACATACACATACACTCTACATACTTATACAGCTATTAAAACAAATATTTAATCAAATACACCGTTACATATACACCTACATGCATACATACATATGTACATGCATGCAACACTATGTAATACGACAGTATTTATATGAATATGTGAGGCATAATGGCTCATTTAAATTACACTTGCAAACATGAAAGATAGAGATAGTGACAGATAGAGGGTGAGAAAGAGAGAGAGAGAGAGAGGGAGAGAGAGAGGAAAATAAAGAGAGTAAGAGCATAAAGGCTTATTTAAATTATTTCTAAAAACTAAATGAAATATAAAAGCGCATATAAAACTAATGTTTCTGTGATTGTTGTGTATAGGTTGGTCTGATGTTCGATTAAAAATAAATATTTTTGTAGTGGTAAATTAATGGGATTGAATACGGCCAACGAGTAAATATACGTTGCATACATATATTTACCATGGTAATCAATTTATTTTCATAGTGACGTGCACGATAAATAATATTTTCCATCGTGCTAAAGTCCGGCATTTTAAATACTTGTGAACGATTATAGTAAAGGAATTTCAAAAGATAATTTACATTCGAAAAGGTTTTAATATTGCAAGCATATTAAAATCGTTGTTATACGTGGTGAATCTTGACTTAGTACAAAAAAAAAAAAGAATACTTAAAATCAAATATTCAAGATCAAAATTTCTATAGAAAATGCAAGTCATTGACAAATTTTCTATAAAGTGGGCATGTCATTAAGAAATTTCCTGCAAAAAATTCAATTCATCGACAAATTTACTGTAAAAATACATGCCATTGACAAATTTCCTGCAAAAAAATGCAATTTGTCGACAAATTTACTATAAAAATGCAAGTTATTGATCAATTTCTTGCAAAAAAATGCAGTTTATTGAAAAATTTACAGTTAAAGCTGCAAGTCGTTGACGAATTTATTATAAAAATGCAAGTAATCGATAAATTTACTGTAAAAAATGCAAATCATTGACAAATTTTCTATGAAATAGGCAAGTCATTGAATAATTTTCTATAAATTGACAAATTTTCTGCAAAAAAAATGCAATTTGTAGACAAACTTACTATAAATATGCAAGCCATTGATGAATTTATTATAAAAATGCAAGTAATCGATAAATTTACTGTAAAAAATGGAAGCCATTGACAAATTTCCTTCAAAAATGTGCAATTTTACTATGAAAATGCAAGTAATCGATAAATTTACTGTAAAAAATGCAAGTCATTTAAAAATTTAAAGTTAAAACTGAAAGTTGTTGACAAATCTACTGTAAAAAATCCAAGCAGGACGTGAAAAATATATTTTTTTAATTAATTTCCATTTTTTTTAAATCTTTTATAAAAAAAAGTGTAAAAATTAACAGTGCCCCTCTAATAGTATATAATTTAAACTATAAATTATGTATAAAATGTACGTATGTGTGTATGATTTTAAATTAAATATGAGTAAAGCCTTAAAAGGCTAAAGGGAGAAACACCAACAATAGCAACTGCAAAGCTAATAGCTCTGACTTGAGAACGAAACGAGGATAATGCAAAAACGCCACAACACCGCAACTTAAGACTCGCATGACTCTTGCTTTATGAAACCGCACATGTGAAATGAACACGATGCCTTATTACAGACTATAAAAGATGAATTGATGGTGGTGGCCTAGTGGTGGGTGGCATGATGATGATAACCGTATATCTGTAAGTGTGTCTGTGTAAGAAAGCATTTTTCAGCATCACTTTGTTTCAATAACCTTAAGAACTGTATCCAGCAATAAATGTTGATGTGATGGCTAAGCTCAGTTTTGTTGCCTGTGAACCGGGTCGGCTATTAATGTCACACAATGATGTAATATAAGCCCACCTACACGTATGTATGAGTTTAATTTTACTTCTCGGTATGAACTTGTGTGCATTGCATGCATGTACATCACATCATATTGTCAACCTTAAATGTGTGTGTACGTCGATGGGTGCTCTTTTAAAGACGAAGAAAAAAAAGCAAGAGAAAAAACGTTATTCTGGCTTTCTCAGTATATCAGCAAGGTAGTCATGTATACGGTATATGCACTTATCTCTATGAACACATATGAATGCATATGTGGAATGTACACAAGTGCGATGATTGAATATGTGGTTAAATGTTAGATGAACTGTGTGTGTGTGAGTGTGTATGAGAGAGTGAAGAGGCTGTTGTTATAGTACCACTTCCTGAACCTATTTCCTTTACTGTCTTCTTATAAATGTTGTCTTCTAAACTGTTACATAGGGTTTCTCTGCAGTGCTAAAACATGCCATGAGTAGCTTAATAGGCCACTTAGCTAGATTATTACAAAATATTTTGTGGATTAAACTAGTGAGGTACGCTTTCTACAGTTTATATTATGAAATCTGCATCTTTTATTGTACGTTGATGGGCCAATCAGGCAATAACGTACCTCGTTAACATATATTTTCTCAAGTAGGCCTCCTATCGTAACAATAACAAGGAAATTTTGTTAATTTTACAATCTTAACATGGAGATTAAGAAACCCTATTAAAAATGTCCATAAAGTAGATAATAATTATGAATACGATGGATATGATGACAATGCCTTACTGTTGTTATCTATCCAAGTAACTAACCAACCATTTTATACATACCCATACACACAGACACATACATAAACATAACATAGCCAGCATAAATAACCTGAAAAAGGACACAGAAACGAACACACATATACATACAGAAATAGATATGAAGTTATCTACATACATACATACATACGTACAACATGTATAATCAGTCAACCATTTATATTTACAAGCATTGCTTGCAGGTGTGTAAAACATCATCTCAACTGATGCTCTCATCTTTAAGTTACTGAGAAACACAAACACAAACCCAAACACACACCGGAGTACAACCAAAATAGACTGCATTGCAGTTGTCTGTCTATCAGACGTTCTCTTAGCCTTACAGTCAACAACGGTATTAAGAAATAGTCGTTTATGTTATGTTGTCTGTCCATTGGTGTTCTGTCAATCTGTCCTTGTGTCTGTCTTGGCAGGCAGTCATCATTTGTTTTACTATCCTGCTGCTATCCTGAGAAATCCTGGCTTTTGTTCGCTTGTCATATACGAACTTTACCTTTTTGCTCTCATATTTAGCCGGGTATTGGAGGAGATTTTTTTCTATCCACCAGCTCAGTTCTGTTCCTCCAGTTTTATTTTTGTTTAACTTGTGTTCTTTACTTTTGTTGTTTCTTTTTCTTTTTTCTTTTGTTTTTTTTTCTATCATTTTCTTCAACTTTTGGACACATACACACTAACACATCTATAATCCTTACATGAAAGTCAGTCAGTATTATGACAAATGCGAATAAAATGAAAACTATAAACGTAAAGCGTTCTCTCTCTCACTCTCTATCTCTCTCTCTCTCTCTCTCTCTCTTTCTCTCTGTTGTCTTCTTTGCAATAAACAATAAACATACACACATACATACATACATCCATGCATACATATACTGAGACACTGCTGAGCATGGCTGGCTATGGATGAGTTAATGAATGTTGGCTTGTGTGTGTGTTTGTGTTGTGTTGTGCATCAAGCATATACCATAATGCAACTAATTTGGTTGCATTTATGCCTGAAGACTCATTTTACCGTTGTGGTAGTGTATGATACCATGAAAATTGAATACGTTCATGGTTGTTTCCTTTTTAAAACACACACTTTCACACACACACACACATACATACATACATTCATGGCAGTTGGAAACGTATACATTGAAAGTTGTTGTTTAATAGTTTCTTACCATCTTTAGTCCCACACAATCACACACACACACTCATATACATACAAATAGCCTGACAAACATATGCTGCAACATGCATGAATGTCTTCTTACGAGTCCATAAAAGTATTTCAATGGGTAACGATATTGAAACATTTCGTGCGGATATAAAAGAACCTGTACTATGTAAAATACTTTGACTATTGGTGATGTGAAAAAGACATTTCGTAAAGATGGAAATATTGAAGTGATAATTTACCTCTCAGAGAGTATAAATTATCGTGAAATTTTGGGTAAATTTTTGAATTTAAATTTCCTTTACAGAAAACCGATTTTATTTAACTGCTATACCCCTTCCTCGAATGGCTTTACAATTTATTCGCTACGGAAAGTTTGTGGCGTATCGGTGAGAATTAAAAGAATTTCCCAGATGTAGACAACAAATGACTATGTAAAGTCTAGACATTAGTACAAGTAGCCATAGTCTAGTAGGTAGTGTGTTGGCTTATTAGACGTATGGCCACGGTTCAAGCAACAGGTTAGATATCAAAAAAAAAATATTCCTTCGGCGACTCTCTCTCGGCAGATTTCTAGCAAAATTTCTGAAAGCATATAAAATTGCCATGAAAAGTTTCTCAAAAAATCTGTCGTTCAGAGTCGACTTTAATCTGTAAGTCCCTCCACTCATGTATAAAACTAACACACTTAACATAAGTGGTGTGAGAAACTAGGTAGTGCTCCTGACTAAAGGGTTGTAATGACCAATTGTGTTCATATGTAGTAAAGTGAAGTCAATTTTTGAAAGACTTAGTTGGTCCTTGTGGGTACTACAACATTAGTTGCATCATTTCGATAGCAATATCAGTGCCAAATTTAGAATTTCTGCAACTAAACTTATACAAATTCAGAATACTTACCTCAATTTACTGATTATCAAACAACGAATAAAGAATCTTCGTAAAAGTAGAATATCTACCTTCCATATATTCTTAATTTTTCTTTTATTTTGTGTGTTGCAGTGTGGCTGAGAAACTACTTTTTCCCTTCACTGCTACATTGGTGCTTTCATATGAGTGGAGGATTACAAAATTTGTCTACGCTCTTTACTGTGTATTAAGGTGGTTTTTCTTTTTTGTTTATGTTCTTCTTATTCTTCTTGTTGTTGTTATTCATATTTCCTCACAGTTGTCTGTGTATGTGTGTGTGTTTATCATTGGTATACGCTTTTAACGCCAACACAGTTACATTTGCCAACCATGTATGCTAAATGTTCATGTGTCTTTGCTTTAATATAATATATATACAGGTGTATGTACGTATGTGTATGTGTATGTGTATGTGTATGTGTATGGATTCTTATACTTGTTTCTTGATTTCCTTTACCGTTGCTCTTAATAGCCCTGCAGCGTTACTGAAGTTTTCTGTGGATTTTTTAAAAAACTCTCTGTCTCTCTCTCTCTCACTCTCTCTCACGCTTGCATACGTATGTATATTCTTGTGAAATGAAATATTTGATGGGGAAAAATAAAGGAAAACGAAACAAGAAGATGCAAGAAATAAAACGTGGGAAAAGGAAAGATTATGAAACGTTTCCTCATTTTTAGCCCAAAGGTCAGTGGTGGTGAAAGTAATGAAAATATGACTCCTTCTGAGTACATGTGAGTTACTTGATGTATTTTTTTTTCTTTGTTTTTTTTTTTGTTGCTTTTATTTTTATAAGAAAAAAATTATATTTTCTTTTATTTTGCATTTGTTGTTGTTGTTGTTGCTGTTGTTGTATACATAAGGATGCATGCCATATCTTAAGCATAATTTTAGTTTGTTTCTTTTCTTGTTGTTGTTTTTGTTTTCATTTTGTACGCGTACGAATGAATTTATTTCAATCCGCATTTAAAAAGGCTTAAGGAAGGATAATAAAAAAAAAAAGAAATTCTTAAAGGCAGGGGTATACTTAACGCTCTTATGTGCAGTAACAAATAATTGTAATAGGGGGAAGGGGGGGATCTGCACAAAAAAACTTAATTCTCTTTAACTTCCACAAAATTTAATTGAAATTTTTTCTAGTGAACATATTATGTTTTCAATTTCTTTAAATAAAAAAAAAAACAACAAAAGACTTTACTTGCTTATTTGCTTCCTTTTTTTTTTTTATTTTTTTTTTTTTTTTTGGTTGTTAAAATTGTAGAAAAAAATTTAATAAATTAAATCCATTTTAAATTGCCTTTAAATTTCAAATACAATTTCAATTGATTGTTTCAGATTTAAAAAAAAAAATTTTTTTTTTGAATTTTTTTTTTTTGGATTATTTTCAAACAGAAAACAGAAAAATTCCTATTTATTTATTAATTGTTCATGAATTGTATTGATTTTAAAACAAAACACCAACAGATTTATTATTAAATTTTATTTTTATATCTTCCCTAAGGCGTATACAAATTATGTACAGAGAATGTCAAATGTGAACATCGCATTCGCATTCGCGGAATACGTTTTTTTTGTTACCATCTTTCGTTGCGTTTTTCCTTTTTTTGGCTTTTTTTTGCTTTTTTTTCAGCTATAAAATCCAATGCGACACAAATATTTTATAAAAGGTCTGGTTTTTGTGATGCGATATTTTATTCCAATTTTGTTTTGCTACACGAATAATGTTGAATGCAAATAAAATATAAAAGAAATGGGAGAGAGAGAGAGAAAAAAAAGGTGAAATGCGATCATAAAATATGAAATGATTGTGTGTGTAATAAAATATTTCATTAAAATAAAAGATAAAACAGTGACAGCCATGGATGGAAGAGAAGTCAGGTACACATATCCTATGTTTTGCCTTTTCCTATACCAACAAAGTACACATAAGATCGTTTAGCTTGCATATTGAGGCATTAGGCAATCTACCAGAAAGTATTTCGAAATAAAATCCAAGAAAAAATTATTGATTGTACCAGGTGTCATATTGAACTATCGAAATAGGCTGCAAAAGGGGCAAAAAAAGTAACGTTCTATAGTTCAAGACGATCCCCATTCCGAACGACAGCAATTTGTATCTACTGTACCATCTTAAAAGATAGATACCAACCTTCAGATAATTCGTTGACCTCCTCTTATTGAAGATTCCCCAACAAAATTTTTTTTTACTTCAGACATATTTGGTTTGAGAAGAGCTTTTGCCTCTTTTTATCTTTCCTTTCGTTGTGTATACATTTCGAAGTATCTGTTTCCACTTCTCAGTAAGGTACTGGCCCAAACGGCAACGTGAAATGTTGAAGATCATCAACCTGAGCCGAAAGTCTGATAATATTTTCGATTTAACATTGAATGCTTGAATGGCGACCTGATTGTTAGTATTGCTGTGCCTAGTTATTTGTACTTTCTATGCAAGTTGAATTGAGTTACGGTCTCGAAATATTTCATTCTGAGACCAAACACTTTGACCTCTAAAGAAAATAATACCTATACTGGTACTGGATATTACAGTCGAACGTTGTTGATAAGCATACAGCCATTCTCTAGAACAAAGCTCTTATATTTCCTAGAGGAAAACACAATTCTTGTACTAAACCATTGCAGGTACAGAGCTATTGTCGTGACATAGGCTTTTTTGATGCACCTTTTATAGTGTATTCGTTTGAAATCAGTTTTATTTTTAAATTTTATCGCTTCTTATGAGAAAAAAAAAACAAATCAAATACGTATCAATGTGTTGTTCGTAATAAAAGCAAAAAGCAAAAATTATTTTCTGGCTTACCAATGTCCTGTTCAGGACAATAAAATACAAAAAAAGGAAAAATACTCATAATAAAGTTTTTTTTATTTAAATATAAAACACACACACTCGTAACACATACACTCATACACTTCCACATACACTCACATGTACTAATACTTACATACAGCATACTGGAGAGAGTATACATTTATAATATATCCTCTCTGGTTTTATTCTGTTTCTTGGTTTTGTTTTTTGTTTCTGTTTTTGTTTTTGTTTTTTTTTTCATAAATTTTATTTAAAATGTTTATTTTCTTTTAACAAGAGTCATAAATGTCACAATAAATACGAAAATAATGTCACTCATGCAGTGCCACATCCACATGACAACCAGCACCAGCATCAGCACCAGCACCAACGCCAACACCATCATCATCAGCAGCGTACAACATCAACATGCTTATCCACGCCACCTTTATCTGTGTGTCTACTTATGGTAAATAAGAGACTGAACGTAAGAGCGAGAGAGAGAGAGAGAGAGAGAGAGCGAGTGGTTGAAGGCAAATGGTTTACAATATGATGTGGTAAAAATGTACAACAAATAATAGACAAAATAAGCGTTCGAATGATACTGAATAAAGGCTATGTAATGTAACCATTACGTAAACACACATACACACGTACACAAATATATTCTACACACACATGTGTATATGCATTGTATTGTGTGTATTCGCATTGAGTTTAACCGTTATTAAAATAATGCAGGAGAAAATAAAAAAAAAAAATAAAAAATTGTTGCAACCACATCAAGTTTGTCATATGGACCCATATGGATTGATGTTTGTCTCTATTTATAGGGTTATACATCAAGGGGTATTTATTTTTTAATAGCACAAAACATACAAATTTTACTTTGGAAATGTTTTTTTCAATAAGAAACCTAATACTTCTGAAGTTCTAAGATAGAAACGCTTGAACGCATCCAGATTTCCGTCTTGACTAGAAGGATTTTGAAATTACTATCTAGGCTGATGAATCCACGGCAGACCTACAGTCGCGAAAAAGAAAGGAGCGTGCAACATTTGGATCATTGGACAAGATGTGAAGAATAAATCCAGAATAAATCCAGAACAAATCAATTCAAAAAAAAAAAATAGCGAATGTGGTTTATTGAGAGAAATTAACCCGAAAGAGCCTACTCTGTGCTTATATAATTTGGAATGACAATTGACTGTGAGAGTGTATTTGTCTGATATCTCAACACGAAGTCAAACAGAATTTCGTGCATTCATACGAAATAAAACTGAAACGAAACACAGAAACTTGTTACTTTAAAATGATCGGTCTAAGCAAATCTCAGATATCGTATGACAACCTTTTTAAAAGACAAGAATTTTTCACTAATTTTTTATTTTTTAAATAAAAAATCCTTTTCAATCCATTGAAGTCCTACAATATTTGGCATCATCCTAGCTGCCTAGGTCACAGCTGTTTTTTCGCTGAAGTTTCCAAATATTTTATAACCCCTTTTGATATGATTTTAGTGTCCACTTTGGTCGTTCGCACTTATAAAAGCGGCCTCTGTCTTGTGTGCCTAGCCTATCCCGTCATTCTCCAACTTTTCGAACCACTATGTTCGCTGTCTCCTCTATTTCCTTTACCACCTTAACGACTGAGGCTGTGGCAATGGTTAAAACTCATGTCGAATTATAGAATTGTAATGCTGCCGCACTATGACAATGGCTCATCATTATAACATGCAACAATATTTACAAAAAAAAAAAAAAAAAAATAATAAAAATGAATTCAAATGAGAATGGAAATGAAAATACCACAACAATACGTTTGTATGTACATACATACATACGTACGTATCGACTGAGAGCACAGAATGCATGAACGAATATTTCATATTCGCAATGCACATTTTCCAATTGCATTTGTATGGTGGGTGGAAAAGGGAAAGAAACACAAAAAAAAAGAAATTTATTTTATACACACACACACACACACACACTTACACATACATATTAAGAAGAAATATATGAGCAATCTAATAGTTTTTTTCTTTTTCTTTCTATTTTTTTATTTTTTGTTGTTGTTGTTTTTTTGTTTTTAATTTTATGACTTTATTTCATGTGATGCATACTTTTAGGTAGAGGCGGCAACGGTTTATTTCCCCCCTTTTTTTTTAACGGTTTTAATATCTCGTACACATGACAACTGCATTGCAGCAGCTTAAAAATAAGAAGAAAAAAAAAGAAAGAAAATAGGGGAGCTAGTATGTATGAATGAATGAATATTGCATACACAGTGAATATGAATATGATATTAAAATATTGTTTTGTGGCTGCCATATTTATTAAAAATAAAAAAAAAACAAATAAAAAAAATAAAATTAAAAACGGATTTATTCCTCTGGAGCATCATTCTAAATATAAATATTTATGTGTGTGAGTTTTATTTTTTTTTATTATTTTTATTTGTATTTGTTTCAAATATTGTATAAAAATCCGTATAAAAAATATAAAAAAAGAAATATTTTTATGACAATTTATTTCAAATGAAATTCGTTTAAATTTCATTTTTTTTTCTTCTACATTCAATGGGTTTAAATGGCCCAATTAAGCTTAAGCTTAAACGGGTTTCTAATTTAATGAGCAGCAGCAAATTGTTGTGTTTAAAAACAATTTTTTTTTTCTGAAGCCAATGGTTCAACTACTAGAATCACATGTTTGTTGCTGCTGCTGCAAAATTGAAAGCTTTAAAACGCATAGTAAAGTTGATAGCGATTTTTTACCTCATTTACCTCATGTCAGGAGAAAAATTATAAATTCAACAATAGATTGTTACAAATGAAAAAAGAAACTATAATTTCTGTAAATTTTCATTTCATTTGATGATTGAAATTTTATGCCATTATTAGTCAATGACTTTTACAAAATTTTTATGGATTTTATTGGCAATCTGGCCATTAAACAGTACCCCCCAATTTTTAAACAGTAAAATAAATTAAACATAAGACATATGTAAAGAAACGCTAGTATAACTGAGTCGAATAGATTTTATGATGGCCAATGAACAATATTATCTAAAATGCCAATCATCAAACAGCCATTTAAGTCTGTACCAGAGATCAGCAATAAGTATTTCAAAAGCTTATTAGAATCGAATCATACTCATAGTAGCTGATACTTATGTATACGCATTCAATCCTATTTTAATATCATGGAACCTCTCTCTACTCATATTTAAAGTTTGAAGTACTTATCATAGTCATACTCATACAACATGTATGATGTTGTTGACATCGACTCTCTATAACTTAATATATGCACACAATACTCACAAAACAAGTATTAATCGCATGCGTGGTTGTTCTCTCTCTTTTGCTTAACCGTCTTTTTTCTTTTGTTGTAAATGTATTGTAAATTTTGATTAACGATTCGAGTCACTCAAATCATTTGCAACTACATGTTAGAAATATTTTCCTAAAGTTATGAATCTAAATGAGAGTAGGCTTATGAATCAAACATATTTCGAACGGTATGAGTTTGATGTCAACGTTGTAAGCATACTCATTGCATCGTGTACTTATAAATTAACGTTGTAGTCGGGAGTAAATTTCAATAATGTTGACTCACTTATATTTAAAGTTTCATAAGTGCTTATGAGTAGAGAAAAAACGATTTATTGCTGATCTCTGGTCTGTTCATTCCCAGACATATTGATATCGAAGCTACAAAAGACAAAAAAAAAAAAATTCGGAATGCATGTGTTAAGTCAATACGCTTCCTATAAGAACCTTGGGAGCATACATATATACTTCACATTTTCTATTTTCTATATCAGCTTTCTAATTGATTTGCTTTATTTTCCAATCTCTTGAGCTCTGTAATATCAAAATGAACAAAATTTTTACTAAACCTGTCTTAAAAGAAAACTCTGTGGGTATGGCACAGCAGCTGAATTGCAGACATTAAATTACTCCTTAAGATATCTTGGGTTTATGATATGGTTACAAAAAAGAGGGCGGCCGTGACTTTGTGTAAATATCTAGAGAATCAATAGCTCTTGATATGCTCGAAATAAGAAAATTCACTATGATTTTTGTGTTAACCAGTACTGGCTGATAAAAAGTTTTTGATTTTTAACGCCAGAAAACAAAAAGAGAATAACTTCCAGCTGGGAAATGAACTACGTTATTTATAAATGGATTACAACTCGAAATCTATTTTGGAAGAAAGAAAGTCAAGAGTAATGGCATCTAACTCATGTTTTTTATTTTATTAGCTTCTAGAACAACGTGAAGCAGTTATGTAAGTTACAATAGCAATAGGTTTTTAGCACGATACCTTGGAGATACATTATACTTCAAATTTTCTATTTTTCTATATCAGCTTTCATAATGGATTTGATTTATTTCCAATCTCTTGAGCTCTGTAATATCAAAATGAACAAAATTTTTACTGTCAAAAAGAAAACTGTCTTAAAAGAAAACTCTGTGGTGATTGGACAAGCAGCTGAATTGCAGACATTAAATTACTCCTTAAGATATCTTGGGTTTATGATATGGTACAAAAAAGAGCGGGCCGTGACTTTGTGTAAATTCTAGAAGATCAATAGCTCTTGATATGCTCGAAATAAGAAATCACCTATGATTTTTGTGTTAACCAGTACTGGCTGATAAAAAGTTTTTGATTTTTTAACGCCAGAAACAAAAAGAGAATACTTCCAGCTGGGAAATGAACTACGTTATTTATAAATGGTTTTACAACTCGAAATCTATTTTGGAAGAAAGAAATCAAGACAGTATGGCATCTAACTCATGTTTTTTATTTTTATTAGCTTCTAGAACAACGTGAAGCAGTTATGTAAGTTACAATAGCAATAGGTTTTTAGTCACATACGAAACACAGTAGCTACAGAAGTCTTTCCTTCTCTCACAAAACAAATTTTCTACTCCCTACACAAAGTACTTTTGGAATAGCTACTGTCCTTTCAGTATTGCTCATTGATTTATGTGAAGGTCATATTTTTATTTCAACTCATAGTGATCACTTCTATTGTGCATTAAAAAATAGAAAAATGTTTGAATTGTTATTATAATGAAAATTTTATGAGAAATAAATTGCCTACAGTGCGTATGAGTTATGTTTTCATTAATCATACGCTGTGTAGCACAATATTAATAAATTTTAAATTCGATTCGTTCACAAATAATGCCATAAAAAAACTGATTAAGAATTAATTTCATACAAAATTATAATAAAAATTTAATAAAAATTATAAGCGATATTAACGCATACGTTAAAGTATTATTACTATGAGCATAAATACGTTAATGTTTGAGTCATTTTGCAAAAGGTTGGCAATCAAGCAACATTAAGCAGGTACCAGAGATCGCCAATGAATCGGGATTTTCGCTGCTCATAAGCACTCATGACATTTTTAATCTAAGTAAGACAACAATATTGAAATTTAACTACAGACTTTGATTCATTCGTACTCACTACAACGTATGCTGATTTATAAGGACAGGTTGCATTGAGTATGCGTACAACCTTGGCATCAAACTCATACCATTCGAAATATGTTTGATTCATAAGCTTTAGAAAAATACTCGAGTGAAATGGCACATAAGCAAATAAGACAGAGCAGCAAGCAGAGCAAACACACAACCTTCAAGTGAGTATTTTAGTGTTCGTACGCGATTCATACTTATTTCGTGGTTCTTGTTTACATTGAGTTATGGAGAGTGGAAATCGACAACATCATGCGTGTTGTTAAGTATGAATATGGTGAGTCCTTCAAACTTTGAATATGAGTAGAGGTTCCATGATATTAAAATAACTATGAATGCGTATACATAAGTATCGGAAATTATGAGTATGATTCGATACTCATTGTTGATCTTTGTTTGGTATTTATTGCTCGTGATGCTTGTTTATTGCTTGTGATGTTCATTGGAATTGTCATAAAATGATTCATATTTCCGTGTCGTACAATTTTAATATTTTAAAATTTGCATAACAAAAGCTGGCAATTTATTATTAAAAAAAAAATTTTTTGGGGGCCCCAAAAAAAAATTAAATAAATCAAGTACGTTAAAAAAAAAAGAAAAAGAGAAAAATTATATAAAAAAGGAAATAATATTAATATAAAACATTTTTACCTCTTTTAGTTTTTTTTTTTATTTTATTTTCTCAATAATAATTTTTGTTTATTGTTTTTGTTTTAATTTTTTTTGTTTTTGTTTTTTTTTTTGTACTCTTTTGTTTTAATGATGACATTGTTATTTTGTAATAATTTTCAATTATTTTTTTTTATTATTTTATTTTGTTGCAATTTTTATTGTTGCTTTTAGCCTTTTGGCAGTAAATTGCAGCAACAGATCCAATAACTCAAATAAAAACTATTTAAAGAACAAAAAATAAAGTAATGCCAGTATTTTATAATGAAATGTTATTATTTTTTTCGCTTTTGTTTTAATTTTATATGCATTTTAATCATTAATAACAACAACAACAACAACAACAACAATAACAAAAATTATTAATAAATGTATAATGTTTTCATTTTAAATAAATGTCTGCGTGTGTAAGCGTGTGTGTGTGTGTGATCCTATGTTGGTATATGTGACGAAAACAACTATAACAACAATAAACAAATTAAAACAACAAAGTCAGTTTTAATTACAATTACAAGTTGTCCTTTGGCAAAAAAAAATAATAAAAAAAAAGTGGCACAACAACAGAGAAACCCATCGTTTTTTTTTTTTCTTTTTTTTCTTTCTTTCTTCTTTTTCTTTTTTTTTTTTTTTCTTTTTTTTTTTTTTTTTTTTTTTTTTTTTTTTTTTTTTTTTTTTTTTTTTTTTTTTTTTTTTTTTTTTTTTTTTTTTTTTTTTTTTTTTTTTTTTTTTTTTTTTTTTTTTTTTTCTTCTTTTTTTTTTTTTTTTTTTTTTTTTTTTTTTTTTTTTTTTTTTTTTTTTTTTTTTTTTTTTTTTTTTTTTTTTTTTTTTTTTCTTTTTTTTTTCTTTTTTTTCTTTTTTTTTTTTTTGGGTTTTTTCTTTTTTTTTTTTTTTTTTTTTTTTTTTTTTTTTTTTTTTTTTTTTTTTTTTTTTTTTTTTTTTTTTTTTTGTTTTTTTTTTTTTTTTTTTTTTTTTTTTTTTTTTTTTTTTTTTTTTTATTTTTTTTTTTTTTTTTTTTTTTTTTCTCTCTTATTCTCTCTTCCTCTCTCTTTCTCTTCTCTCTCTCTCTCTCTCTCTCTCGTCTCCTCTCTCATGGTGATATACAAGGCACCCACACTAATTAAAAAATAAAAAAATCTCATCAATCACACTGAATTACAAGAGAAATGGGATTAACGAATTACTAAATCATTCGGAAAGGCCTGTTTTATAAAATTATCACGGCCTTGTTCCAGGTGTATTTAATGCTTGACATCAATGACCTCATTAGAAATATTACCTCTAAAGAGATTAGGTATGGTACATATCAGAGATCAGCAATGAGTATTCAAAAAGATGCGTTTGAATCGAATCATACTCATAATTTCTGATATTTATGGATACGCATTCACATTTATTTGAATATCATGGAACGAACCTCCACTCATATTCAAAGTTTGAAGTACTCATCATATTCATACTTAACAACACTGTGATGTTATTGGAATCGACTCTCCATGACTAAACAAGAATAACAAAATAAGTATGATTCGCCTACGAACACTAAAATACTTATTAGAAAGGTCGTGTGTTTTCTCTTCTTGCTGCACTGTATATGTTTGCTTATGGTGTCTTTCTCTTTTTCTTTTATTGTATATGCAACCATAGCTACGACTGTAAATTTTGATTCGAATCACTCGTATCCTTTATAGGTATTATAAGTTATGAATCTAAATGAGTAGGCTTATGAATCAAACATGTTTTGAATGGGTATCGAGTTTGATGTCAACGTTGTACGCATACTCATTGCAACGTGTACTTATGAATCAACGTACGTTGTAATGAATACGTAGGAACTCAGAGGTCTGTAGTATCAAGGGCTTTGTCTTTTACAAACAAGAAACTATCACTTGCTTGTCTGTTTATGCGAAAACAAAAAAAAAATCTCATCAAATCACACTGAATTACAAGAGAAATGGGATTAACGAATTACTAAATCATTCGGAAAGCCTGTTTTATAAAATTATCACGGCCTTGTTCCAGTGTGTATTTAATGCTTGACATCAATGACTCATTAGAAATATTACCTCTAAAGAGATTAGGTATGGTACATATCAGAGATCAGCAATGAGTATTCAAAAAGATGCGTTTGAATCGAATCATACTCATAATTTCTGATATTTATGGATACGCATTCACATTTATTTGAATATCATGGAACGAACCTCCACTCATATTCAAAGTTTGAAGTACTCATCATATTCATACTTAACAACACGTGTGATGTTATTGGAATCGACTCTCCATGACTAAACAAGAATAACAAAATAAGTATGATTCGCCTACGAACACTAAAATACTTATTAGAAGGTCGTGTGTTTTCTCTTCTTGCTGCACTGTATTTTTGCTTATGTGTCTTCTTTTTCTTTTATTGTATATGCAACCATAGCTACGACTGTAAATTTTGATTCGAATCACTCGGTATCCTTTATAGGTATTATAAGTTATGAATCTAAATGAGTAGGCTTATGAATCAAACATGTTTTGAATGGGTATGAGTTTGATGTCAACGTTGTACGCATACTCATTGCAACGTGTACTTATGAATCAACGTACGTTGTAATGAATACGTAGGAATCAGAGTCTGTAGTTAAGGGCTTGTTCTTTTAAAACAAGAAATATCACTTGCTTGTCTGTTTATGCGGAAAACAAAAACCGAAATTGAGTATTTGAGGCAATTGAGGCAAGTGGAATTGCTTGCCTTACAAGAACAAGCCGTAAATTTCAATATTGTTGACTCACTTATATTCAAAATTTCATGAGTACTTATGAGTAGGCAAAAAACGATTCATTGCCGATCTCTGGTGTGGTTGTACGTTTTGCTAGCAATTTTATCAAGCATTTCACTTCAATAACACAGTCGTATATAAGAAGTCTTAGACGACTTCGGACTCGACTTCAACAGACTTCTGGCCAAAAATCTTAAAGTAAATAAAATTGCTTCAAAACGTTTCTCAAGAAAATCTGTTGTTCGGAGACGATTTTAAACTATAGGTCTAGCCACTGATATATAAAATTATTACACACAACATGGGTGGTGTTAGAATCTATGTGTCACTTTTGACTGCAGAGTTGCAATGACCAATTAAGTAGTTAAGTAAGTAAGTAAGTACGTAGTTCGGTTAGTAAATGTTTTGACTTTGTAAGTCCCAGCTCTGTTTGTCACATACATTTGATGAACGATTGCCTTTATAATCCTTACATGAAAGAAAGAGACAACATGACAAGAAAAAACGACAAAGAAAAAAAAAATTAAAACCAATGATGTTTTATTACAGAATTTTACATTTACGCGCACTATAATACGTATGTATGTACATACGTACATACGTACATATTAATTATTTTCATTTTTTGAAATTTATGAATAGTTTAGCCATCGGCTCAATAGTTTTTCTCTTTTTTTTCTTCTTTTTTTTATAAATTTATTCCTTTTGTAGCAAAAAAATTCAATTTTTTTTTCCTCTCATGTTTTTCTGAATATTCGTATTAAATTTTTATAATTAACTTTTTCATTTTCATCTATTGTAACATGTTACATGTAGTTGTTGTTGTTGTTGTTGTGGTCTTTTCTTTTTTCTTTTGATTTTGTAAATAATATTTATGAATTGATGTTGAACGCATTAAAAAAAAGAAAAAAAAAGAAAAAATTTTCATACACAAATCTGTCTCTCTGTTATTTAAGATTTATTTTCAATAAATTTAATGCAAAAAGAAAGATTCTTTTGTTCGCATCAATAACTTGTTTATTAAAAAAATATTTCAAATGAATTCGTTTCTCTCTTTTTTTCTTTCCTTTTTTTGTTGTTGTTTTTTGTTTTTCTAAAGATTTTTATGAATTTTCTTTTTTTTTAATTTTAAAAACTTTACATTAGAAATACACACACACGCAGTCGTACATACATACATACATGTGTAGTGTAAATGAAATAAAATATTGTAAGCAACAGTGGGGGCCAAAAGATATTCCCGATCATAAGCAAAAAAACATAAAACGATCGAGCGTTGCTTTTTTTTTTTTTTTTGAGACACTTAGGAGATGACCAGTGTACTGTGTTGGAAAACAGAAAATATAGTTTATAGGAGAAAGGAAAGAGGGGGTACAATGTGTGTGACAATTCTTCTGTTTGCACTATTAACTTGGATTAATCCACTGTGAAAAATTTGGCCTTCACATTCCTTAATTGCATGCGAAATACTCCTTACAAGCTTGAATAATAATTTTCAAGTAGAACCTTCACAAGAAGAATTATAAAAAGGATAACAGAAATGATAACTCGCCGTAGTCTAGTAGGTAGTGTGTTGGCTTATTAGACGAAAGGCCAGGGTTCGTATCCCCAGCTAAACATCAGAAACGAAATATGAAAACAAAAAATACAGATTTCTGGCAAAAACTCTGAGGTTAAAATAAAATTGCCATGAAAAGTTTCTCAAAAATCTGTCGTTCGGAGTCGACTTTAAACTGTAAACCCGCCACTCATGTATAAAAATTAACACACACAACATTAGTGGTGTGAGAAGCTAGGTCGTAATCCCCTGACTGAAGGGTTGTAATGGCCAATTATGTATGCATAACAGAAATGATATGAAATCAGAAATGAACACGATTGGCACCTATAGTTTAATGACTACTATGTTGGATTACTAGACGAGGGTTTCGAATTCAAATCTCAGTACAAATTTCATGTTTAACACCCAAAACAAACTGAATATGAAATTAATATTTTCCACATACATAGGTAACGACTTTACCTTTGGTTCCACTGTTCGTATTTTTGTATTATTTTTAGAAATTATCAAATATTTGTTTATTGAAGCAAATGAAACAAACATTTTATAAAACTGAAAACCAATTGAATTTGAAAACGTTTATTTCAACAAAAATATGAAATTTTTCTTTTCTGTCTCTCTCTTACTTACTTAACTTAATACACTAAAGGTGCATAGGAATAGAAACGGTAAAGAAAAATTAAAACAAATTGCTATGAAGTAAGTTGAAATGGTAGGATTAAATAACCAATTTTGGAGGCTTTTACATGGAATTCTTTTAAGAAAAATTGAATTTTCTTAAGATTTTAAGGAAAAAACCTTTTAAACTCTTCTGTCCTATGCAACAGAGCCAATTACTTGGGCCTTTCCATTGATGTTGCATATTGAATTCCATTTTCCTTGCAATATTGTTATCAGAAATGTGCCCATGACTGTTACAAATTCTCATTTATTTTCATATTTTAAACATTTTCAAATTGAAAATGTGCGTAAATTTTCAATTTTCATTGCATTTCCTTTCCTTTCCTTTCCTTCATTTTTTTTTGTGACTCCCATTATGTATTTGACACACATCTACTGCAGCATGCATGCAGCATGTATTTTCAAATGTATTTTGTTTTATTTTTGTTGTTGTTGTTGTTGTTGTTGCTGTTATTATTACTAATGATGTTGTATTAATAAAATTTTAAAATAATTGGCTTTTGTTTTAAAAATACTTTTACGAAGAATTTATTTTGAAAATCACTCGACTTTTCCGACCAACAACAGATTGACAACCAAAAAATCAGTTTGCAAACCAAGCCATGCACATTAGCCTCTTCCAATAGGCTCTGGCAAGTAATAAATGCGTAAATTTAAAATGGATTTCATATTTTTGCGAAATGCAAAACAATTGCAGCAGCAACAAAAACTATATTTTAAATGGAACATGACTTTACAAATTTTTTTTTTTCATATTTTTGGCTCTTTGCTGTTGTCGTTTTCCAATTTTGTTGAATTTTTTTTTAAATAATAAATACAATACAACAACGATATTTTGATTGAAACCCATCGAAACAGTAGAAATAAAATGGAATTTTAATTGAGTCTCCCCCCCCCCACACAACACAAGCATACCACCAGTCCTGTGGTATTTAAATAAGAGGAGAAAGATGAAACCCATGCCGTCTCTTCAAAACAATTCATCAAGCCTAGTGATAATGATTACTTTTTTTGTGCATATGTATGTGTACATAAGAGGAAGAGAGAGAGAGAGAGTGGGAGAGAGAGAGAAAAAAGAAGCAAAGAATTTGTATTTTTGAGGCTACCATATAAAGAGAATAAAAATTATTTGATGATACAATAATTGAGAAACCATTTTAATCATGATATCAATGGAAAACTAACTGAAGTGGACTATCAATATGCTGGAAAGGATTAAAACGAATTTAAGGGCGATCTACATAAACCCTAAACTTGTGTAAATAATAAGCAGCTTCTTCAATATTCTATGAGAAGCAATGAAGCATACATTGCATGCCCCTCAATCGATTGCTTTCATGTTCTAGCTGGTGCGTCAACACTAAAATGCATATTTTGAAGATTAAAGTATGGATTTTAACTACCTTAATACGGATGTTAACTACCTTAATATGGTATTATGTTGGCTTACTAGACATAAGGCCACGGTTCAAACCCCTGGTCAGGCATCAAAACGAAAATATGAAAAAATAATTCTTCAGCGACTTCCTCTCAGCAGATTTCTGGCGAAAAACTCTGAGAGCAAATAAAATTTCCAAGAAAATTTTCTCAATAATCTATCGTTCGGAGTCGACTTTAAACTGTAGACCCCGCCACTCATGTATGAACTTAACGCACACAAAATAAGTGATGATAAGTGATGAAGTGATAAGAAGCTTGGTCATAATCCTAACTGAAGGGTTCTAATTAAAGTATGTTATGTAACTCCGGCTGCTCGAAATCACGCTAGCCTAGTTCATATAAAAATCAGTTGTTCGGAGTCGTGGATATAATTAACACAACATAAGTAGTGTGGGAAACTAGATCGTAATACCCACTAAAGGGTTGCAATAACCAATTAAGAAAGCATGAGCTTGACCATGAGTGTCCGTACCTACAGCATAAAGTCGGCTTCGATTGACAGAATTTTGAGAAACTTGTCATGGAAATTTTTACTTTTTTCTCAGAGCTTTTGCCAGAAACCTGCTGAGAGTTATGTTTTGCAATGTTTCCTTTTGTTAGAGATATCTGAGATCATGGGTTTCCATTACATCTGGATTGAATTGAATTTCATTTTATTTAAGGCTACTGCAATTCGTTATAACGGATCGCATTTTATACATATATTTTAACTGTAATTTATAATAAAAACGAGTCAGTTACAGTTTTAAAATTTTTCCAATTCATTTCGTTTCGTTTTGTTTTTTGTATATCAACCGTAGCTACCCTGGATTGCCTTAAATACACTTTTACGCACTCGAATGCATATGAAATTGCACAAATACTTGATTGGTCTCATACAATAAATGAAGATTGTTGCGGGGGTCAGAAAGAGAGAAGGAAAGAGAGGGAGATAGAGAGTGAGAAGGGGGGTGGGGGGAATATAATAATAATTTTTGTTTTATATTTTTTTCTTTTGTTTTTTTTGTTTGTTATTTATTATAAATTTTTACTTACGAATACGAGTAAAAGTTAATTTATTTTCTGTTTGTTGAAATATGATTGCATATTTGTTATATACAGTGTGACACAAAAGTAAAAATATATTTTTTGTAAACCAAAAAAAACTGTTGCATTAATCCATGCATTACGGCAAAGTAAAGAATTTTTGAAAATGATTTTCTTACATTTTAAAGTGATATATTGCAGCTTACTTTTGTTACTCAATGTCTTCAAACTATTTTTTTTTTAATTTTTTTTTCTGTACAGCATTTCATCTATAAAGGCTCACTCTGTGTTTTCATTATTCCTGTTGGTTTTTTTTTTGTTTTTTCTTCTTTTGGTTGGTATTTTAAACATTAAAAAAAAAGAAATAAAAAAAGGCAAGGAAACCCATTTGTATCCTTCATTTGTATCGCAGCATACAACATTTCAACATTTCAACATGGCAGAAATGGCATTTGTTCAGGCCGAACTCTATTTTTTCTTTTCTCTGGTTTCTTTTTCGTTTTCCATTTTCTTCGTTTTTGTTGGAATTAAAATATATTTTTTGGATAAAATATCAATTTTGGTAATAACAACGAGTCGATGAATGAAGGTGGGGTTTCAGAATTCTTCCTCTACATTTATTGTGCTCTTTGTTCCATGTCCTTCACAACGTTCATTTCAAACCTGCAGGCAGCAAATATCGAAAATTACAATTGTAAGTTAAATATCACCCCCGCCTCCTCACTACATCCTTTCCCTTTTCTTCCTCCATAGCACAGCTTCATCACAAGCTTTTCATTTTAAATACCAAACGTATTTTATTTTTAATTCCTGTTCTTCTTTTCTTCTTTTTTTTTTTTTTGTTATTATATTTCGACATTTTGTTTAAACAAAATCCATATTGAATATAAATATGTACACCGGTGCAGGTATTAACAATTTTAGGTGGTTAGTGAGAGAATTCTGGGATCATAGGTCACCAGCAATAATGTTTTCAGAGAACAATTCAATGAGTGTTAATGTAGCTATGTAAAGACCTAATGGTGTAACCTTTAGTAAGGATTACAACCTAGCTTCTTACACCACCCTTGTTGTTTGCTTTAATTTTATGCATGGGTGGCGGGACCGACAGTTTAAACTCAACTCCGTACAACAGATTACTTTGAGACACTTTAAATGGCAATTTTATTTCATTCTCAGAGTTTTTTCAGAAGACGGCTGTGGGGAGCAGTCAAGAGAAATATTCTTTTGAGATTTCGTTGTATTCAAGATATTTGAGCTGGGATTTGAACCACTGTCTCACATCAAATAAATGCATACAGTGTAACATACATACATAATTGGCCATTACAGCCCTTCAGTCGGGATTAGGGCCTGGTTACTCACACCACTCACTTAGTCACTACAGTTTAAACTCGACTCCGAACGACAGAAAGAAACTTTTCGTGGCAATTTGATTTATTTTTACTGCCAGAGTTTTTGACAGAAATCTGCAGAGAGGAAGTCGCCAAAGAAATATTTTTTCTTATTTTCATTTTGATGTGTGACCTGGGGTTTGATCCCTGGCCTTACGTCTAATAAGCCAATACACTACCTACTAGCCAACGGCGACTGTCTATCTAACCTACGGTATCTAATGGGGAAGGAAACAATTCGCAACATAATTGATACGATATTAATTGATACGATTTGAGAAACCTCAAGGAGATTTTATTAAACTTCTAGCACTACCCTCGTGTTCAATGGATATGCTTGTGTTTATTTCAATGGATTTTTAAATCAACATAAAGTTACGCAAGTTTAACGTATGTGTGCGGGTGTGTATACTTCTTAACTCTTCTCAAATATTGTTAAAGAAATACAACAACAACAAAAAAAAAAAAAAAAACTTCAAATAAAAGACGAAAAGAAATCTTATTTTTGTTATAAAACTATTCGTATATGTTTTCATTACCTTTCATTTACTTTCAATTGAAATCCAAAACTGAATTGAATTGCATGGCATTCGTCATGTTTCCCACAAAAAAAAACTGCATTTCTTGCACAATCCTGGCAATGTGTTGGTAAAATTTGTCAGAAAGTCATTCAAATGACTTCCATCATATCCGAACGTAGAGTATTTATTTAAGAATTTGGAAAAAATAAATTAAAAACAAAGAGAGAGAGAGAGAGAGAGAGATTTAAGAAATTCATCATTTCGAAAGGAAAATATTCGAACAATTCCTGGAAAAAAAAAGAAAAAAAGATTTTCCTTTTTTTATAATGGCAGACAAAGAAAACCTTTTATTTACATTTCATTTTCATTTCTTACCGAACTTTCATGAATAGATTCAGGTTTTCGTAGGCGTCAAATACAATATGAATGAAAATTAAGAGGCGATTTTAAATTTAAATTACACACACACATACACACACACGCATGCACGCATTATGTTTGTGGAATTAAGATTCAGGAAGTACCAGTACCAGCAGCAACAAAATCAACAACAACCACATCATTATTATTAAAGTCCTTAATATTATTGCTACCATCACCATCACCATCAACATCACCATCACCATCACCATCATCAGCGTCATCACCATTAACATTATCATTATGCAGCCTCATCATCATTGTCATTATAGCCAGCCAGTCAAACAGACAAAGAGCAAGCCTGCCAGCCAGCCGGCCATTACTTTTAACGCCAATAAGTGTTTTACGAGTTTCAGCAATTGGAGATTTTTTTTTTTTTTTTGCAGGCCATTTTCTGTTGGCTGCTGCAACATTAACTGTTTAGCTGCAAGTGAATTTTATTAATGCCGCTTAAACTAGAACAACACGTTTCTTCTTTCTCTCTCTCTCTCTCTTCTCTTCCCTTTCAATCTCTTAATTTTTCTTTTTGCTTTTTTCGGGATTTAATATTTCAGTTGCGAGTCAATTTCTGTAGTCGTATGCGAAATTATTGTGATTCTTTTATGGCTTCAAGCTGAATTTGCATTTGAAAAGTAATTATGATTTCAATGGCTTCAGGTGAATGTGACTGTTCTGTGTGCCCGTGTGCATGTGTTCCTACGTGTGTGTGTGTGTGTGTGTTGCAATGCATATGTGTGAGGAAAACTTAAATTTCATATTCGAGTGAAATTTTATTAAAAAAAAAAAAAAAAGAAAAAAATTAATTGCAAGGATATTACGAATGCCCATCAAAATGAAACAAAACAAAAGCGTTTTAAGAGCAGCTCATTATGTAGGGCACAACTCTTATAATGTGTGTTAGTGCTGCCGAAATATTCCGTTAATAAGAAATACTTTCAAAAAATATGCCTCAGGTTACGTTAGATAAAGTGGCGGATCCCTTTGAAGGAAGAGTTCCCACTTAAGCCAGCCATTGTGATGCACATCAATCAAACATTCCCTTGAGAAAGCCACCCAGTCTAAAGGTCTTACATTTGCAGCAATCTCTACATTAGAGGGTTCGGTTAAAGGGAAAGAAAGTGAGATGTCACCAAACTCAGTCTCCTTATGATGAGAGCAGAGTACTGACACATGAAATGGAAGGCAAGCTCTTCCTCGTCTTAAGATCTAAAGCTCTCGCAGAAGTTTTTACACAGAATGCCATATCTTTCGTCAGGGCTTTCAAAAGGACAGTGGCCAGTTATAATTGTTATTGTGTGATGATATTAGCCTTGGCACATGATATGGGAGACATTCTCTTCCTTCTCCTAAGGTCCATAGTTCTTGCTGATGTTTTAACCAGAATGCCAAGTCTTTCGGAGCAATTTCAGCATGAGTCCAACAGAGTCCTAGCGATATTGTACGAACCTTTCCACCGCCAGCAGGATTTAGCTTCGCTATAAAACGAAAGATATATTCCAAATTGACTTAAACAATCGGAATAATTATGCTCTAAATAATGCCAGAGATTGCTGGCTCCGTACCAGCCCTGGCCAGTTCATAAACAATGCAATTTGCCAAGATACTACCATGACCCGAAAGCCATATAAGAGTATAAGACAAAACGGAAGTTAAACTACATTCATTAGGGACCACATAGCAGCCGGGTTGTCGGAGTAAATCGAGAGATTTTTGCAAGAAGGTCTTACAACTTCACAGGCATTGCATCGCTTTCAACATTGCCATGACATGGGCTTGACAACTCTGCCTTAAATCTTGGAATAACATAAGGCGAGCACATAATCTATTGTATCACTCTTAACCCCTATGAGATATCCCCCATATTGCATACCCCAGTTTTGTTGCCTTGACGAATTTGTGATCGTTGTTCGGTGTACTTGTGTTAAGCATTCATGTGTTTCCACCTCAGCTGCATTAACGACCAAACAGGTGCTTATTAGGTGTCCTGGTGATTGGCAATTACCAATTACAAAGTCTACATATTGGACTTGAAACGCTCTTCTTTGTTAAAAGAATTCTTTGAGCCTATCGTGCCTGGTCAGAAGGTCGTTACAATTTTAAAGCATATCTCAAATCCCTTCGTATTGTAATAATCCATCAAAAGCATAGATTGTCTTACGACCAGTGGACTTGAGAAAAGTTTTCGCCTCTTCCCATCATCGCTTTCGCCGACAATAATTTTATAAATTGGTTTACGTAATCGGCAGAATGTTTCTCGACAGAATTTACAATCTGGAAACGCTATAAAGTAGGGAAACTCTATCAATTTTTAACAATTTGAAGAAATAAATCGACCATGGTCTTAATTTTCTCAAGTAAGATTTCTTTAAAATAAAAATTTTTCTTAATTTAGCAATTAGAGGACTATTGATGACGTCATAGGTCCTTCCTAATTGACCAATTGATGTGATTGAATTTGATTTTCTAAATAGCATGAGAACATTTCACAATGTGTGATACAATCAAGTGCATTTGGTTATTCAGAGCTCATCATATTGGCTTAAAAATGAGAAACTTTTTATTCATACTGTATGTATAGCAACAAACAATTGTATGCACATATAGGGTTTACAACTAATGGCACAATAAACTTCATTACCTCATGGCAAATTAATAAAAATATTTGAAATGCATTGCGTTGCATTGCAATGCATTGCATCGTATTCATTGTCTATTATTCTAGTAAATTATTGTTTAACAATTCAAATTACAATTGAAACAAAAACAAAAACAAAAACAAAAATAATAGAAAAATTATCTACATAAACTGTCAGGGTTTGTGAGGGAAAAAAATTGTTGTACTCAATCATGTTATACAGTGAGTTAAAAAAGTGTACTGCTTCTAGAGTCAATTTCTTATGGTGAGATAATGTAGGCTCACTGAGAATTTAAAGGAAAAAAATTAATAAAATTTGATTTAAACGGCAATTGTAATTCGAAATTTTTGTGCAGCACTGTTGAAATAAAAAAAAAAAAAAACAAAAAATTTAAAATAGGTCCCAGTGCTTTCATTGCACTATGAAATGTTCTGCGTATAGTGGCATCAGTGACGAGCATGACAATAGTATACAACAACAATAACAATTCGAATTTGAATAGTAATTTTATGCTTAAAATGAGAAACTCAAGCAAAAAAATCAAAAAAAAATTCCAAATCGCTATTTAACACACATACACACACACACAAACACACACATGCATAAACAAAACAACAATAACAATAACAATAACAAGAAGTAGAAAAAAGAGGCACAAAAATACAAATACCAGCAGATGTATGCGTATGTGTAACTGGGTATTTATGCATGTAACAGCCACGACCATTAACAACAATACAATTACGAGTATATTACAAGCCAATTTGCCTTAAATTCCCTCAGGATTCACAATAATACATATACACACACACACACAAACACACAAAAACACAACACAACACTCGTTATATGTATAAACATACACATACGCAGAGGAATCACACACTTAAATACCCCAAAAACATGCATTCCACATGCGAATTTATTTGCACAATAAATGCGAATGTGCCACATGAGCCTGCAAACGATTTAAGTCAGAGCGAGCGAGTGTACGTATATATATATGGGTGTGTGTGTTTGTGTAGAGAAAGAATAAAACTCTTTTTCTCTCTCTCCCTCTCTCTCTCTCTCTCTCTCTGAGTGTTTAAGGCCACTACACAGAGATAGATTTGTTTGTTTGGCTACATTTTTAATGACGACAATGATGTTTACCCCGATGATGATGATGATAATGATGATGATGATGCTGACGATGATTACTCGTGTACAATTATGGTCTAAAAGAAGGGAAAAAAACGATGCAAAAAATAAAATGCGTTTGTCGTTCATATTGGGCATTATTATTATTCTTTATTATTCACTCCTTTCAGATGTGCATATGTATGTATGTGTGTGTGTGTGCCAAAGCTATATTCTGTCGTTTTTTATTGTTGTTGCTGCAGCCTATAAAATTAAACGTCGCGTTTTAGCATCATTCTGCCAATGTCATCAGTGTTAAGATATTAAAAAATAATATGTTTGCAGGCTTAAACTGTATATAGGTGTGTGTGTGTGTGGTGCGTATGTTTTACATTCGATAATACCCCCCCGTCTCGTTTTCCTCTTTTTTTTTTTTTTTTTTTTTGCTTTCACTCTCCCTACATACATATGAGAATTTATTGTCATACATTAACAATTGTTATTGTTGTTATTGTTGTTGCTCTATAAGGAGGATATATTTGTTCATAAAAATGTTTTTTTTTTTGTTCATCATTTTGATTTGAAATTAAACACCTCCGGGGCAGTATTTTATACGCTAAACCTCAGGATTTTTTTTTTCTGGTCATTTATTATGGGTTTTGAGATTTTTTCAAACTTAAAGAACGGAAACGTAGAGCATACTAAGCACTTAGAGCACTAATTGAAGTGGATTTCAGATGGAAAATCTTCCTCATCATTCCTGATTACATCATTCAGTCGTGTAAGTGACAGCTTCTTCTCCAACAGAGCCTACAACCCAAAATTTTTCTTTTAGAAGCTGAAACAAACAAGGAATTTAAACGGACCTGAAACCATGTAACAATAATTGAATTCTACGACCAAACTGATCAGTTTTTTGCTTGTTGCAATCGCATATCTAAGGAAGATTCAAATTATTAATCGAGATAAGATCACAACAATTAACATGGCAAGTTTCACTTAAACATTTGGCTTCCACATTGTTCAACGTACAATTGGTGCTGAATTTAATGTCAAAAAGATATTGTCTTGGAAAACCATTGGATACTAGGTAGGTAGGTTAAAGCGACTGCGAAGAGGATTGACACACTTAGGCTTCGTTTGGTTCATTGTGAAAACTACAGCTTCTTATGAATCTATTTAGACTCCCAATGTAAAGTAAGGAAAGATCAGTGAGATTTTCTGTATAAAAAAGCATAGTCTACGACATAATGGTGGGCTGTACTGAAGAAGTTGAGAAAAGTTTTTCTCCCATCCTGGGCTCTACAGCTCTTGGAGAAATCATTGGCTTTCAATGTCCAGCGTGTCCCTTTGGAATTTGTGCATTTTTTATTTTGCTTTGGTCAGATATGCAGGGTTATTTTTCTAATACTGCAAACTGCCACCAAGTGCAGTAGCTTTTGAGTGGCATGGATCTCCTTATAATTTTTTATATCAGACTACAGTGCCATGATAGCCGCCAACCTATAAGAAAGTATAATAAAATCTTTTCAATCATATACAACATACATAAACAACATACATACAACATACATACAACATACATACATACATACATAATACATACATACATACATACATACATACATACATACATACATACAAAATTGCATTACTTTACAACCCTTCAGTCAGGATTACGGCCTCGCTTCTTACACCACTTATGTTGTGTGCGTTAATTTTATACATGAGTGGCGGGCCCTACGGACCCCGAACACCAGATTTTTGAGAAACTTTTCATGACAATTTTTATTTCATTCTCAAAGTTTTTGCCAGAAATTTGCTGAAATGAAGTCGCCGAAGAAATATTTTTTTATATTTCGTTTTTGATGTCGGACCGGGCCGCGGTTCAAGCCTTTCGTCTAATAAGTCAACACACTAGCTACTAGACTACTAGACTATATATTACCCTTAAAAGTCATCAATCCAAACCGTAGAGCAAATATTTCGCTGCTCCAGCAATCTTATCAAATGATTTAAGTCTACCAACTTCGAAAGGAACTCTCCACACTGTTTCGCAACATCCCCGAATTTGTTTATGAGGTGCGTTAGACCATTTATCTGTTCTGAACATAGTTTTTAAATCAAAATTTATTTGTAATATGATCATGACCCCATCTGAAACTATTCCTATCCAATTTTACGAAGGCCTTTGCTCTCAAGGACTTTGAGATGCAATTGGTAAAAGTTTTAAGATTAAACGAATCGCACGAATGGATGTTAAAGTCAACAAAATTAACTTAACGAGGCAAAGTACATAGAAACACCTTTACTCTCAGGTTCCAGTTTGATAGGGATTCCGTTCTCTAGACATGTTGCAAATAAGGTTGCATGTAAGGTTATGTGATGAAAGCATCACTGTATATCATACAATACAGTTAAGTTTTAAGTTTTTAATTTCATACAATTTTTAAACAAAAAAATATTGAAATTAATAACGGGAACTGTAATTAATACAATTTAAATAGGCCTCAAAGTAGATTGTTGCTCTAAACCATGTTTGCTTAGTTACTCAATGAAAGACAATGATGCCTTTCGCCTCAATTCACTATTTTCGGTATGCAATACATGACCTGAAACAATATTTTCGATATTTTTTGGTTTTTTTGTTTTGTTTTGGCTCTACAATCTCTTGGGCTTGTTCATCTTTATACCAGACAGCTAGCTATACCCAGCCAAATGTAACATCATAATTTTAAAATGAAATGCCCTGGACTTAAATCGAGTAGAAAAAAGAGAAGAGAAATAAAGAAAAACCACATAAAATAAACGAAATATTTAGAAAATAAATATTCTTCCGCCTCTTCAAAAACCACCATTGGCATAGGAGCATATAGGAGTCTGGCAACATGAAGTATTATTAGTAGGGAGGTACATTAGAAGCGAATTAAACTGTAGGAAAACAGTTATGAAAACCAAAAATAAAATTAAAATAAAATGCAGTATTGTGTACGACCCTAATGCAGTGGCATATAAGTATACCTTTAGCATAAAGCACCATCATATAATTCAAGCATATAAACGAGCAGCAAACAGCATAAAATTTGGAAAAAGTCAGCAAACAAAATGGGCAACCAACCACCCGCATCTGAATGAGAATAATAAATCAAAATCGTTTTAAAAATGAGCACAAAATATGAAACAAATAAATAACGTGTGGCAAATTACAAGTGTTGGTGGTACAAATACATGCTTCATTTTGCAACATACTCATTTACAGTGATTGCAACAATAACACCGAAACAAAAAAATCCCATAACATATCCATAACAAAACACTCTCTCAATACAACTGACAGATGGTCAAATGGCCAAATGGCCAAGTGGCAGAATGGCAGAATGGCCAGAGTAAAAGTTTTGTATTGCAACTCTCTTTTAGTAAGTGTGGCAAAACCAGCGAGCATTATCCCTCATAGTATATAGTTGCCTGCTGCTTTCATATGAAAAATGCGCGATGAGGGGCATTGTAATCTCATATTTTGTTTTTTTTTTTTAGTTTGGAAGCAGAAGCTGTTTTAATACACAAGCAAAATAGCTGCTTTAGTCAGCTATTTGTTGTGCTAAAATATCAGCTTATCGCAATGCTAAAAACCTGCATTTACCTTTAAGCCACAAAGAATGAAACAAAAAACAAAAAAAAAAATGCTCAACTGAACAGAAAACAAAATCTCCTGGAAATTTAGAAAACTTGCCATAACACCATCAAAATATTGTAATTGTACTTTAGAATTCGTTTAGGTTTTTATTGTTATTGTTGTTGTTGTTCTTATTGCAATTGTTACATTTTGTTTTCATTTGTTAGTTCACATTTGAATACAGTGTGGCGCTTTCAACAGATCAATTAAAAACCTTAAACAGAAATCTTTCGAAACAAAATAAGCCACATCCATGCGGATTCAGAGATCAGCGATGAGTATTCAAAAAGATGATGTGATGCTTGTACGCATTCATACTTATTTTAATATCATGGAACCTCTACTCATATTCAAAGTTTGAAGTACTCATCATACTCATACTCATACAACACGTATGATGTTGTTGACTTCTACTCTCCATGACTCTACACATACACCACGAATCACAAAATAAGTATGAATTGCGTACGAACACTAGAAAGTTGTGTGTTTGCTCTGCTTGCTGCTCTGTCTTATTTGCTTATGTGTCTCTATTCTCAACACGTATGATGTTGTTGATATCTATTTTCCATGACTCAACACATACACGAATCACAAAAAAAGTATGAATCTCTTACGAACACTAAAATACTCACTTGAAGGTTGTGTGTTTGCTCTGCTTGCTCTTCTGTCTTGTTTGCTTGATTGTCTTTTTTCTTTCATTGTAAATCAGGGATTACCATTTCATAGCACAATTGTGCTGAGTGAATTCACACACATTGCTTATGCTCTCTCATTTAGTCGCCGATCAGACCGCGTCGAGTGCACATGTGAGCGGATGCTATGAGGTTTTTTTCAGGTTTACACTCAAAAAATATTTTAAGTTGTAAATATATTAAAAATGCTTTTATTAAGTATAATATATTAAAAATGCTTTTATTAAAATCCAATGTTTTATATGTTCTTAAATGACATTCTAAGACATTTAATTGATAAGGAAAGGGAACAGGTTTTTGGAGACATAAAACATTTTTTTTTGAAAAATTGAAAGTAGTAGGTGAGGAAATTTATGAACCAAAGTAGTTCCCACCAAATATCTAAAAAAACAATCCCTAATTTTCGAGTTAAAGATGTATAACTTTATGTATGTTAATGAAAAGAAAATCAAATTAGCGTAAATTACTAAAACTTTTCTTTGACAGTAAATGAATAAAATCACTCAATTTATTTTCACTCACTTACTCACTAATACACAACCAAAAAATTTTTGGTAACTCCTGTTGTAAATGCAATCTAAATGAGGAGGCTTATGAATCAAATCATACATATCGTTCGAGTCATCGTTGTACGCATGCTCAATGCAACCTGTACTTATAACTCAACATTGTAGTGAGTATGAGTACGAATACATCAGCGTAAATAGTTAAATTTCAATATTGTTGACTCACTTATATTCAGAATTTCATGAGTTCTTATGAGTAGCGAAAAAACGATTCATTGCCGATCTCTGATGAGGACATTATAATTCAATGACGTACAGCAAGCTTCAAGTTAAAATATTTAGCAAGATATTGTTCCATGACTTGATTGAAATTTTGTGCCGTTCTTTACCAAAGTTTTTACTGTGATGTTAAACACAGATTTCCAGTCTGCCAGATCAACTTAAATTGTCGCTTTAAAACCAAACCTTTACTAGTGGCATGTGCTAACGTCTTGCATTTACCTTTTCATTTCAACTTAATGCCACATTTACCAGAGTTTCGGGGTGTGTATGTGTTGCATGTGGTTGTAGTTGTTGCAGTAATATTTACTATTAAAAGTATTTGCATATGCCGCCCCAAATATTACGAATATGCCCCCCAAACAATAAAAACAAAATCAAACTATAAAACATTTACTCGCCACCCCCTCCAGCCAAAAACAATAAAAGCAAATGCAAATGCAAATGCAAATGCAACGCCAAATGAAAAACGCTTATGATGATGATGGCCGCAGTATTCTTTTATTTCATCAAAGAGAAACAGAAAAAGAAGGATAAGGAGAATAGAAAACATTTATACTTTTGGGAATGTTAAGGAGAAGATGAAGAAGAGAAGGAAGAAGAAGAGAAAGAGGAGAGAAAAAAAGGAATTAAGTAACCATAATGCTGAAGGCCTTTTAATACTGATGATTATTTTGAAAGTTTTAAGGCGAAAGCCCGTTAACGTTTTAGCGCTAAAAATTTTCTTTTTTTCATTTTTTTTTTTTTGTTGCTTTGCAAATACAGACAGAACACCTTAAAAGATAGCTCGTACGAATACATGTTGAGTGTTGATGTTTTAAGATTATGACCAAATATCCCTTAAAGCTTTTGAATTCGTGTTTAATTTTTATTTTTTTTTTTTTTTCAAATCTTTTTTGTTGTTTGTGTGTTTCAACATAAGTTACATGACATGATACACAATATTTTTTGATTCTTCAATTCAAACGTAAACTTCACTGCTGAGTATATTTGTCGGGATACACTTATGGGCCAGGCTTTTAAATTTAAAATTTAATTACAATCTTCAATTCTAAAACTCTGGAAATCTAAAAGGGCTACGCGTTTGTAATATATTTACTGGACAACTGCAACATTTGAATTTGGACTGTAGCATCTCTCTATGGTGCATATGTATGTATGTATGTCTGTATGTACAGCTGATAAGAAAATTTTTTATTCTTCACAGGCCTTCATTTCAATTTATAACAGATTTGCTCTTTTATTTGCCATTTATTTACCAGCATAATCAGCTTTTTTTGAACAGTCCTGCTTTCTCTGTCTCTCTATCTCTCACTCTCTCGTTTAATGCTTCATTATACTGTTAAAGTAATGAGAAAAAAAAAACGAACAAAGAGAACTTTTCGGTTGACAAATGCACTAAAATTGCCTCTGGTTATACGAATTCTAAATAAAAGTCAGCAATTGGTCACACAAAAATACCTGTGACCGACAAAAATCTGCTCATACATCATACAAGTACATGATGATGTCGAGGATATGATGACGATGATTATGATGCAGATGATGTGGCACATAATTTTCTCTTGTTTTTGTACAATTTTCTTTGAGCTCTTAAATGAGTCTATAAAGTTTTCATTATTCAATTGGGTCTGGGCTTTGTGTAATCAAGTTGGTGTCAGTGATTGTTTTAATTTTGAATTTTTGCCAAAAAAAAAAAAAAAAAAGAAAAAAGTTTTTTTGGCTTTTAGTTTTGTACACTTTTATGAAACGAAAACTATGGTGGTTTATACACGTCATGCAATTTTTAGTGCAATTTTTATTAAATTAAAGTTTTCATTAGAAAATTGCATACAAACGACAACAATGGATCGTTTCTGGTCTTAGGGTGAAGCTGTTTTCGTCACATACATAGCCTGCATTAAGCAAGACGTGATGCTCAGGAGGATAATTTGTTTGTGAAATACTTGAGAGCTCAGTGACACAACTAGATTATAATCCGTTAAATTGTCTGCCTATATTTTCCTTAAGTTTCAAATTCCAAGACCTTCAGACCTCTATTGCCAGATTCATTCTCATAAAAAAGCTTCTGTGGTATGGACAAAGAAAGTAAAAGAAAGGTGCCCTGCATAGGCAAAAGGACTCTATATCTTGAATATCAAACGAACCTAAATAAAATAAAGCAATCAATGTTGTATGTAATGACGCTAGGATGTAGACATGTACGGTTTTCATAGCAAAACTTTTTAAGTTGGACTACTCATTACTTTTGTTTGAAAACCGAGGGTGACTTCTTTTCGTTTTCAACGATTTTTCGTGATTATTGGAAATTAATTTCAAAGTTAGAGACTCTATTTTCCGGCTAATGATGTCTACAAGAGCTATGTGTCTGAGAGAAGAAAGAGGCTGACTTTCATCTCATATGTTAATGCCCTGTTATTGCCATAAAGAGCAAGAGGTTTCGCCCATTCGTTTTCTGACACCTTTGACGGAGCTCTTGAATATAAAAATTGCTGCAATAGCAAGATTTATAATGGATTCGGTATGATTTCCTCTTGGGAATAGTTGGTTGCCAGTTAGAATTAATTGTGTGCATCAAATGCTGGTCTAAGTGGTACCTCCACCATAACCTAACGTATCTATCAGAGATCAGTAATGAATCATAAGCACTCATGAAATTTTGAATATAATTGAGTCAACAATGTTGAAACTCTGATTCATTCATACTCACTACAACGTTGATTTATAAGCACAGGTTGCAATGAGAATGCGTACAACCGTTGACGTCAAAACTCATACCATTTTCGAGTGACTAGAATCATTCATAAAAATGTACAGTCTTAGTTATTGTTGCACTTACAACAAAAGAAGACAGACACATAAGCAAAGAAGACAGAGCAGCAAGCAGAGCAAATACACAACCTTCTAGTTAGTATTTTAGTGTTCGTATACTTATTTTGTGATTCTTGTTTACGTTGAGTTATGGAGAGTCGAAGTTAACAACATCATTCGTGTTGTATGAGTATGAATATGATGAGTACTTTAAACTTCAAATATGAGTAGAGAGAGGTTCCATGATATTAAAATAGGATTGAATGCGTATACATAAGCATCAGAAATTATGAGTATGATTCGATTCTATTTATCACTTTGAATCAGGGATTACCATTTCATAGCACAATTGTGCTGAATGAATTCACACACATCGCTTATACTCTCTCATTTAGTCGCCGATCAGATCGCGGCGAGTGCACATGTAAGTGGATGTTGTGACATTTTTTTGCAGATTTACACTCAAAAAATATTTTAAGTTGTAAATATATTAAAAATGATTTTATTAAAATCCAATGTTTTATATGTTCTTAAATGACATTCTAAGACATTTAATTGATAAGGAAGGCGGAACAGGTTTTTGGAGACATAAAACATTTTTTTTTGGAAAAATTGAAAGTAGTAGGTGAGGAAATTATGAACCAAATTAGTTCCCACCAAATATCTAAAAAAACAATCCCTATTTTCGAGTTAAAGATGCGCATGTTGATGAAAGGAAAACCAAATTAGCGTAAATTACTAACATTTGTCTCTGACAGTAAATGAATAAAATCACTCAATTTATTTTCACTCAATTACTCACTAATACAGAACCAAAAAATTTTTGGTAACCCCTGCTTTGAATACTCATTGCTGATCTCTGGTACCTATGTATGGTGACTAATAAGTGGATTTTTTTTTATTAAAAAATCTGTGTCGTGGACTAAATGTCATTGGTAAACTTCTATCTGCTATTCTATCAAGATCAAATAAAAGCCGAATAGAATAAATCTAAATCTACTTCATATATTACCCTCTGGAAGCTGGTATCTACTTAAAATCATTGCTTAACCGTTCAGTTTAAAACGTTGCATTAAAGTTAAACTCGAATATGCCTCAATTAACTGCTACAATCGATTGTAACTGTATTGTTTAATTGTGTTGTAACATTCATTGTGTATAGGAATTATCACTTTTATTTTAAAATAAAATGAAATACAAATATTTAAAGTACTTTAATGGAAATAAGCATTTAATCTGCATTTAATTTTCTCTGTTTTCCAAAAAATTTTCAATTTCTAACAACAAGGTGTTACAAAAATATTGTTTTTCAAACACCAAAACATTTTTGAAATTGAAATAAAAACAACAACGATAAATTTAAATAATATTTATTTAAAAATTCACACATACACACACAGAAAGGCATACAGACAGACACCAACCAAATAGCAACCATTAAATACTATACGAGAGACACATGTTTAAACGGTTTTTGGGAAAATTTTTCAATATTTTGTAACCAAAAAAAAAAAAAAAAAAAAAAACAATAGAGAGAGAGAGTGTGAGATAGAGAAAGAGAAAAATAAACTAAAAATATATTTAAAATAATAACAACAGCTTAAAATAACAGCACGATTGCTTAGAAATACAATGAATAACATCAGGTTGTAAATTTGTAAATTGTTGTGGCACAATATGTGGCACATGCACACATACTATGTACATTAGGATACTGATACAATAAATAATATTTTATAGGGAAAATTGAAATTAGAAAAATAAAACAAAAAATAACAAAAAATATTTATTTTATTTAAAAAAGGTCAGAGCGTTAAAGCAATGCTATTTTATAGCTTCTCTAAAGTGATCACTAAAAATGTTCATGTCCATGTCCGTGTGTATGTGTACGAGTGTGTTAGAGTGTTATTTAAATAATAAAAATTAAAACAAAATATTGCATGACAAAGGCTCATGTAAAACAATAACCACTGTTTGAAGGTGTTAAAATAAAAATTCCAGCGAAAATATGGAAAACAAAAAATTGTATTTACATGAGCACTTGAACAAAAAACAATAACAACAAAGTAGTATACTCAACTATGCATAGAAATTTTAAATTTGAATATTTTATTCCATGACAAAAAAAAAAAAAACAGGAAAGAAAATAAAAATAAAAACAAATAAAATGTGAAAAAAT
>QOCX01000002.1:1872334-1890310 GCA_005959815.1 Sarcophaga bullata
ATCCTTTATCCTTTTAATAAATAGGACATCAACTGAATTTTATTCGGTTAAATAAGCACTTCTTCAATTGATTTTAAGTATGGAATGAAATAATACACGCAAGTCCTCTCCCAATTTCCCTCCTTAATTGTTTCATATTTTTATTAAGACTTTTAAAAACTTCATTTATTATTCCTGCTGCATTACAAGAATGTGCTATGTGATCTTCACAGATTGATATTGTGAACACTTGCTATATTATCTTCTAGGCTATCTTAATAGGTATCAAAGATCGGCAGGGAATCACTTTTTCGCTACGCATGAGCACTCATGAAATTTTGTTGAATATAATTGAGACAACTAATATTGAAATTTAACTCCTCCTGATCCATTTGCACTCACTACAATGTTGATTTATAAGTACACGATACAATGATTGTGCATACAACATTAACATCAAACTCATACCATTCGAAATATGTTTGATTCATAAGCCTAGTCATTTAGATTGCATTTACAATAAAACAAAAAAAAGACACACAAGCAAACAAGACAGAGCAGCAAGCAGAGCAAACGCACAACCTTCTAGTGAGTACTTAGTGTTCGTACGCGATTCATACTTATTTTGTGACTCGTGTATGAGTTGTGTTGTTATGTACGAATATGAGGAGTACTTCAAACTTTGAATACGAGTAGAGGAGGTTCCATGATATTAAAATAAGTATGAATGCGTTACTTATACGCAGCAGTTGGTTTCATTCTATTAATCTTTTTAAATACTCATTGCTGATCTCTGGTAGGTACGATGAAGCTAAGATACTTGTTCTCGTTAAATTGTGCACAAATCTTGACGTGTAGTCTGTTACTGTTTACTTAATTTATTTAATTGGTCATTGCAAGCCTTCAATCAGGATTCCAACTTAGCCTCGCACATTTTAGACCAACTTTTCATGGCAATTTTATTTACTCTCGCCGAAGAAATAATTTTCCATATTTCGTTTCGTGTTGGAGATATCTAGGCTGGGATTTAAACCATGGCCTCATGTGTTATAAACCAACATTACCTACTCGACTACAACAACTTATACAGTCTATGAATGAAATTGTATATGCAAAGAGTTTCAATGTTTGAAACATTTACAGCAGAGTGCTAATGTCGTAATTTAAAAAGAAATATTTTTTTTTAATTATTTAATTAATAATTTACATTATGAACCAACAACAGCAACAACAACAACAACCCCTTTTCTATCTTAAAATTCCTTGCTCATTATGAATTCATTTTGAGGAAGGCATTGCTGGTAACAATCGTACATAAAATGGGTTAATATTGTACTAACACACACACACACACACACACACTGTACACAAAAGTATACAAAAAAAAATTGTTATTATTATTGTTGTTGTTATTAGTATATACTCGTTCATAGTCTTGATAGAAATTCATTTCCATTTTCATTTCCATTTCCATTTTCATTTTATATTTTTTGAATTTGTTGTTGTTGTGTTTTATATTTATAATTGGCCCAGAGACATTTTTGGCAAAAACTAACTGGAGGCGTTTTATAGAATGGGCCCTCTATTCGTCTCTTTTGTTACTAAATGTCTATTCGTCTGTTTGTCTGTTTGTCGGCTTATATGACTGTTATGTCGTTTGTCTTCTCTATATAACGCTGTTCGCCTCCGTTCAGGCCACCGACCAATGTCGTACGTCGTACGTCGCACGTCGCACGTTGCTCGCCTTACGACGTCCATTGGGTTGGGTGTATCGTTTGTATTGTATTTGTATATTCCTATACAATGTAGATTGCGGCGGATATGATGGAAGAGTAAGTAAGTATGGGTGTATGAGTGTATGTATGCATTGCTGTGTGTGTGTGTGTATATATTTTCAACGTATATTATTTTCAAAAGTTGAAATCCATCACTGGTGCAGTGCCTGTGGCTGTGTTTTGTATGAAATATTATAATTATGAGCGATGAGACCTTTCGGCGCTTTTTATAGCAATGGACCAACCAAGCGCTAGTTATGCATTGTAGAGAAGCATTTCTGTTTCGTTTTTTTGTGTATTTTTTTTTATTGTGTCCTCTCGCTCTCTGCTCTTTTTGTTACTATTTTGTTAGCATTACAACAATAACAACATCAGCAATAGCAACAAACTAAAAAAAAAAAATAACAACAAAACAACAGAAAAAAAAACTTAGTTTAACTCTAAGCAAAATAAAGTTGCTTTTATGAATTGCTATTGCTAGTGTTGTTGTTGTTGTTGTTGTTGTTGCAATTGTTGCCAGTAGTAGAGGTTGAAGTAGTTGAAAAGTGACGGTGCTGGTGTTGGTGTTGGTGGCATTTTTTTTTTTTGTTTTCTTTTTACAAATCTACACAAAATCTCCCACTAAATAGAAAACTTACTAGCAACCACACACACACACACACAAAATAACACCTTTTCAGACAGGTTTCCCCAGTACAATAGAATCTTAAAGAGGCTGGCTTTAGAAACGTATTAGAAGAGAGCCAAGTTTAAGCAATTCATTCATACACAATCTCTACAACTAGAACCCACTTTCATCTTCTTATTAGTGGTCTTAGTATTGTTGTTTTTGTTGTTGCTATTAATGAATAGAATGAATTGTTTCACCTGAAATATGTTTTTCTATTCAAATGCTTTTGTTGTTGTTGTTGTTGTTGTTGTTTAGAAATCTTTACGAATATATTGTAAAAAATCTTTTCTCTTCATTTGGACGTAATTGTTGTTGTTGCTTTTGTTTAATTTTATTCATCTTTTGTTGATATTTTCTTGTTGTTGTTGTTGTTGCTGTTGTAGCCTCTCAACAAATTCCAGTAGCGCTAGAGGCTATTGGCGGTTATATCGGTTTATTATTGTTGTTGGTTGGTTGGGTTGGTTGGGTTGGTTGTTTGGCCGGTTGATTGTTGGTAAAAATGTTAGAGAGTTGCTGTTGCTGTTGTTGTAGTTGTTGCTGGTGATAATTTAGATGTTGGCTTCTTGATAAGAAATTGTACAACACGCAAACCCCCAATAATAAAAACAACATGCACAGCAAAAGACCCAAACCGAACCAATAATCAGCAGCAGCAACATTTACCATCTCTACTCACACACACACGCACACACAATCCATGAAATAAAACAAATTTTCTCTCACTCAACTTCACTTATTGTTTACATTCTCTCTTTTACTGTTATTAGTTAACAAATCATACATGTTTCTTACCAACATGTTTCTTACCAACATGTTTCTTACCAACATGTTGTTTAGTCTTACAACTCATGCACAGGCATGTTTTAAGTATTGTAACTAAAAAGGGGATGGTTTTTCTCTAAAAATCCTTTTAAAGCATGTTCAGTTCATGCTAAACAACCATGAGTTAAGGCTGATTTCATGTGTGTGAGTATTTCTATACGGTGCACACAAGCTTATTTGCCTGAATGATTATTAAAATATCAATGACAGCCAGTAATTGCCACCAATTAATTGTACTTTGGTAGGCAGGCAAAGTTTCTAATTAAATAAACAGTTTGTGGTCTTTTACTGACAACAAATTATTTGGTAGGCACAGTTTCGGGAAAGGATTTTTTTGTTTGTATACATAAGCACATCCTTATTGGTTTTTTTTAAAAATATTCCTGAAAGGTTTGACGAAAAATGTTTACGGAAATTAATTTTTTTTAATTTCGTCCTTAAAAAATTAAAAAAAAATTGTTTCTCGTTCAAGCTTTGAATATTTAAAAGTCACTATGGCCCAACACTGGAATCATAATGAGCTTCTGACAACGCCATTGAAATGGGTTCTTACTATCCATCCTTGATAGTAGAAGCCCATGTTCTTTCTTCTTATACGATAAAATGCTTGGTACACATATAACCAAGAATTGAAGAACAGTTCCCCTCGTGCTCGTTTTCACACATTCTGTAGGAGACCAAGGCCATAAGGCCACAACTTCGATTCATTTCAATTTGAGTACTCAAAACGCAATCTTCAGTAATGGCGACGACAACTGCTCCTTCGAATAATGTGTTCCTATCATTTTGGTTAAGCCAGATATGCTGGGCTAGTTCGCCAATATCAGAAGGCTTCACCTGGAATCAATTACCGAATTATCGCTTTTAAGTTTGCAGGTTGCCGATGAGGTAATAACAGACCGACGTTGTTCTCAAAGAAATATTGACCGATGAAGCCGCTTCTCCAAAAATTCACACCAAACTGTGACATTTTCATAATGAATTGAACGCTTTCATCGCATCATCGTTAAAGGCGCAAAATTCGTATTCGCAAAATTTAGAGAAAGTTGACCTCGAATCCTAAAAATTTCCTTAATCGGACATCTACTCTGTAAATCCAGAATTTCAGCATTCAACTTCATTTTACTGTTTCTCCTGTTACCGTATCAGTTAAGTGAGTGAGTCAAACACTTAGTAACTCAACTTATTTTTTTCTAAGCATATGAATATTGATTGGATTCTAATGGGAGTTCCTGGATGATAATGTTTTTGAATTTACTTTTCCTATTCAATTTCTAAGATACGCAGAAAGGTAGGAAAGGACTGTCAAAATTCCTCTTAAGCTAACAATATACGAACATACCTCCTGGCGCATGCCGTTCGTGTTTATCAAACATGACTTTTTTAATTAAAAAACAAAAGAAAAATTCAATTAAAATAAAAAAAGAAAAAGAAAAAAAGAAAAAGAATAAGAAGATGAAGAAGAGATCGACTAAAAAATTGTGCACACATTCATATTAAAAAAAAAACATAATTTTTCTCTTATAATTTATTAAGCAAGCAAGCAAAATATTTGACATTTTAAATATGAAATGTAACAACAACAACAATAACAATAACAACAACGACAACGACAAAACAAATCATCATTATCAGTGACCAGGTATGTATGTACGTATGGATGGATGGTCATGTCCAAACAAATAATGAAAATATTATACACGATGACGATAAGGCATGGACACATGCATTCATTCTTACATATTCGAATGAACACTTACATACATACATACATACATGTACAGTGTAATCAAACCATAAACAAAACCAAAAATTAAAAACAAAAAACAAAAAAAAACAAAAGGAAAACTGGTCTTTTCTTAGGGCTAAATTTGTTTAAATAAAATACAACAAAAACAACAAAAAACAAAAAAATATCAACTGTCAGTTTTTCAAAAAAATTATGAAGAAAAAAAAAAAAAAAAGAAATAAATTTTAAACCTTAAAGGCATTCGACAAAAAACCCCATTAAAAATTAATTCTCACAAATGCAACAACAAAAATGACAGAGAAACAGCAAAAAAAAAAAAAAAGAACACCACAAAACTAAAAAAGGAAACTTTTAAAGTAAAGTAATAAGGAGAGAGAGAGAGAGAAAGAGAGCGAGAGAGAAAGCGAGAGCGAGAAATTAAAAAAAAAATAAAAAAAAAATGATAAACTTGCATATGAAATTATGAAGCAAATGTAAAATGTCATGCATTGACAGGTTTCTGGAATGTATTTAAAAAATATGTTTGACCCCAAACAACAACAACAACAACAACAATAACAACAACAACATTAATAACAATGAAAACTTATGCACAAACTAAAACGACATCAAGAACTAACCATACATACACAGGCACACTTACAAACACGAATAGAGGACGTGCAATAAAAGCCAACAATAACAGAAAAAAAAACAACAAATGATTTTGCCTTTTGCTGTTGTTGTTGCTGTTGCTTTTGCTGTTGCTGTTGATGACGACAACGACAATAATAAATATATGCACATACACGCGTGCAATATACGAATATTTACCTTTATCATCAGCTTTTAAATGTATGTATGTATGTATGTATGTATGTATGTATGTATGTATGTATGTATATGTGTATGTATATATGTATGTATGTATTGGGAATGTAGAAAACGTCAAAGCAACAAAATATAAACCTTCGTGACTTAAACAAAATATGATTATCAATATCACCTAAGGCTCCATATGATGTTTGTTGCTGTTTTCTTCCTCTTCTTTTCTGGTTTATTTATTTATTTTTTTAACCTCTCTCTGTGTCTCTCTCTCTCACACTCTCTGCTGATGGCTCTGTGTTTTATTTTTTTCTTTTTTTTAAATTTTATTCTCTTTCTCTCCCTTTGTTGTTTTGGAATGTATTTCTGCATATGAATTGCAGGCTAATTCTTTATTTATTTATGTTCCCTGAATATTTACACAAACCCATACACTTTCACACTCATTTAGTCAATGATACTTTTGAGATTATTGTTGTTATTGTTTTTTTATTGTTTACCTTCTTCGGATTGTTGTTTTTATTTTTTTGCTTCTTCAATACTTTCTTGTTATTGTAGTAAGAAACTAAAAGTTTTCTTTAGAAACAATGCCTTCAAACACACATACACACACAAATACATACTGCATATACATGCATGCATGGTAAGTAGAGAAAAATATTAACCACACACATGCAGCCGCCACACACACTGTTATACACATAGAAAGCAAACATAAATAGCTACATACCTACATTGTAGGTACAGGATGATTCAAGTTCGAATTTATTTTTTTAAATAAAAATTAAAAAATAATTTAATTTGGAAATTTATTTGGTTTATCAATATATGCACTACACTACACTATTTATGAATGGATTTTGAATGAATTTAACTGCCCCTCATATGCTCTTTCAAATGCATTTTATCGTGAAGACATTAAGATAAATTCTATACATGTTGGGCTCCCGAAACGATGTCTAAACACAATACTAGACACTTGGTGTGGTAATGGGGGGATAACAGATATTAAATTTTGAGATTTTAATTACAAAACTTATTTCAAAATAGTAGGTATTGTGCGCCCCCGATTGTAATGACCAAATAAGTATGTGATGATTGCGGGCAGCCACTTAAATTAACTAACAAAACCAAAGACATGCCCTAAGTGTTGATTTCAGTTAAAAACTTTCCAAATTTGTTTGTGGAATTTCAGATTTTCAGATTGATAGTGTAAAAATCTGAATCAAAATGAATTTCAAACAACTTTAAAACCCATGTGTGTAAGACTGTGCGTGTGTGTGTATGTGTTTGTATTTGTTTTCTTATACTCAATAAAACTCTTTCGGGGAAAAGAATACAAAAAATATGTGTATTACGACAACAAAAACAACAACAAAAGATAAATAAATAAATAAACTTTTTGTATTTTATTTTATTTCTCTCCATCTCGCCTATTTACTGCTCTCTCTTTCTAACCTGCACACACATACACACAAAGACCCAGAGAGAGAGAGAGACAGAGAGAGAGAGAGAGAGAGATTTTTGTACAAACATAACCATGGTATTGATATCCCAAAGAAAGGTTTCTTGCTTTCATTCTTTCTTTTGCTTTCTTTTTCTTTCTTTGTTTTTTCTTTCTTTCTTGTATAAGTAACAGGGCCAAAGGGTATAATTTAAATCTTTAAATAAAATAAATAAAAACAACATAAGCAACCTTTGGATTGTAAGAATAATAATAACAACAACAGCAATAACAACAGAAATTTTTAAAAAATTTTATCAGAAAAATAAAAGAAAGAAAATGATATGCGAACAATTAGAAAATTTCAAAAATTAAAAACTAATTTTTTTTAAATTATTAAAAATTACAACAACTATAATAAAAATAACTTTGAAATTATAAAAAAATATTTTCATTGACCTAAGAAGCAGAAGAAATTCTTCAAAAATATATCCCAACTTCAGAAATTCAATGAAAAGGCAGCGGCTACATGGCTGTAAGAAGATTCAAAGCAAACTTATTTTAAAATTGAATTCCTTTTAGAAAATCTTTAAATTTTATGGCGCCATTTGTAACATTGATTTTCTATAAAAGTTTGGGGATCGAAATAGTTCTGGCCGTATTTCTAGCTACTTAAGCTCCTTCCTGCACTATTTCTAGCTACTTTAGTGTCAAACTGTAGCAAGTAGCCAAACTTCTCTCTTCTATGCTTATCCTACTATGTTAGTTGCTGTGTGATTTACAATTAACGACTTATGACCAGGGCAACAAAATCAGATTGATTCGACAGAAATCTGAAAATGCTTGGAATATTTATGAGCAAACATTCCAACGCCTGTCTCTAAGCCATCAGTAAAAACAGACGCAGTCGCCAAAAGAACACATCAAACGAATGAGATGCCTCAGCAGAACTCTTTCCACACTCGATGTCAGCCAAATTTTATCCTGAGGTGGATTTCAGCTTATCTTTTAAGGGGAAATCAACTGGTGTTCGAGTGTTAGAAAGGAAAGACTTCTCGTTTGCAACAAGTTTTTGGTAGAAATTTCAGATGTGTTTGGCCTCTCCACAAGTGGGTTCATCTATTACATCTCTCCTTTGTAAATGATTAAAGTTTTTTACTAACATTTGACCTTTTCATTTGATTTGATGGTTACTATTGCCTACATTGTCTTCTAAGCAAGTAGATGGACAGCATTGTTGTCTTTAAAATACAACGAATCTAGTGCCAGCAGCATTTTTCATTGCAAGTGACTAATCACCGATTCTCTCTCAATTTAGTCTGCATAAATCCCTTATATTTGCTTGGAATATTGCATCCTTCAACCAGTTAGCTTCTGATCAATGAACAATCTTATGTCTTTACGATTTCTTAATGCCGAATACTCCTCTTGAGGGCAATGAAGGAATTAAAATGCTTTCTAAAACCCCACTCGTATGCAGATTATTTAAAAACTTTTCCAAAAAAAACTTTTTCTATTTCACAACAACAAAAACAAAACGAGAAAGAATAATTGACTAAAAACTTTTAAAATAAATCAAAACGAATGTCAAAGAATTGCTTCAAAAATATCTCCTTTTTTGAAATACTTTTTTAAACCCCAAAACATCAGAACGAATAAGATAAACGACAAACTTTCTTTGATTCTTAAACGATTACGTTTTATTTACTTTTTATTTCTTGTATTTGAAACAACAACAAAAAAAAGGAGTCCAAATCTTGTCCAAAAACAAATAAAAATACAAACACACATGCAGACTCTCATGTACATACGTACTGATGAGTGTATGGGGGATGATGTATGAAAAAAGGGCATTTGTAAAGTTGTGTTAGAATTTTTATTTACATGCATATAAACACATCTACACATACACACTTTCACATACACAGTATACAACAGTTGAACGCATGTTTTTTTTTTTCTTTTCATCGTTCGGTTGCCAAATTGTCTGCGTGTTTTTTGTCATTTTTTTTTTCGTTTATCAACATGTAACCGCAACAAGTGGCAGCCAGTTGTTGATTTCTAAGCATGAAAAACTAAAAAAAAACGTTGCAAGAAAAAAGGAAAAAACGTTGCAAAAAAACAAAAAGAAAAAGGCATAGAAATAGAATCGAAATTGTTTTTTGTTTTGTGGCATGTCTCCGTTGTGGAAGTAAAATATTGAAATAAAGTGTGAGTGTGGCAAGCATTTGTATGTACACCAAACACTTACGTATGTATGTACATATTAACAAGAATATAAAGTAAAAATAAAAACAAAACAAATACAAGAAAATTTAAATTTTTTGTTTTTTGTCTTTAAAACCAACAAATAATTGCCTTGCCTTGTTGAAAAAAAAAAAAAAATTGTTTACACAAGAACGGTTGGTTGTGGTTACGGTTGCACATGTTAACCCAAGTTATTGTTATTAATTACCCTCTACAAATTGTGATGAATTTCAAGTAAATATTTACAACAACAACAACAAATGAAAAAACACAGGGTGTGTTAATCATTTAACAATTTAAAGAAGAAAAAAAGTACAAAACAAATTGAAATAAAAAATTCAAATTTGAGCGCCAAGTAAATAAAATTAGGAAATGATCGATCACCCATTCAAAAGAATCGAATCATACTCAGCATACACACTCATATTCAAAGTTCGAACTACACATCATATTCATTCTTAACAACACGTATGATGCTGTTGATTTCGCCTCTCCATGACCCAACATATACATACGGTAATCACAAAATAAGTATGATTCGCTTACGAACACTAAAATTCTCACCAAAAGGTTGTGTGTATGCTCTGCTTGCTGCTCTGTACTTTTTTGCTTATGTGTTCTTGTCTCATTTCTGAAGCATTATAACTAGGCTTATGCATCAAACATATTTCGAATGGTATGAGTTTGATATCAACGCTGTACGCATACTCATTGCAAACTGTAGTTATAAATCAATGTTCCTGCTCATCTTTTTATTAAAGATCCTCTCTCTTTCTCCCTCTCTCTCTCTTTCAAATCTAATCCTATTTACTCTCTTGCAGATGACAGTATTATATGCCATTGAGAGTCATTTGTTCATGTGATCGATTTCAATGCACCAAAGGGCCCAATGGAATTTTACAATTGTTTTCTTGTGTTTTTTTTTAACTCCTGGTTTTCGATATTGTTGAGTGCCTATTTAACGGCTTCATTGTGAATCTGATATTAAAATTTCGCTGTGTTTCTTATTGTCTTCTATTTTCGCACTTGCAACTTAAAAAAAAAGAGAAAGAAAAAGAAAAAGAAAAAGAAAAAGACAGAAACCCATGTTAAGTAATAATGTCATAAGAAACGAAGTATTTTGTGGTACCACCGCAGGCAACAATTTTCTTTTCGCAACACAACAAAAAAAAAATCCTGGTAGAATAAAAACAAAACAAAAAAAAAATACTTTCAGGTGTTGCCGTTCGTACGTTCTTTCATTACAAACAACATCCGCTCCATAAAAGAAGAAGAAGAAGAGCAAAAGAACCAAACAAACAAGCAGGCATACAGAGACAGACAGAAACCGAAATGACGCCAAGCCAAGCCAAGTAAGTAAATAAGTAAGAGGAGTTAATGACAGAGAGATAGAGTGAGAGTAAGAGAGGAAGAGAGAGAGACACAAGAGGCAGAAGATGAGGTAGAAAACAAGAAATCTACATTTAATTATTAAACAACGTTAATATTAGTAATTGTAAGTAATTTATTTAAAACAATTTTAAAATGCCATGCCACATCACATTTTCTCAACACAACACAACACAACACACAACTCAGTTACTTGCTAAGCAAGTGGTGCGAATATATAGATACGCCGCTAATGCAACGACACGAATACTTGCACAGCAAGGTTACGTTACAGGAATATGCTGTTATAAGCCTTTAGGCGTTAATATTATTGCTTCTACTCATGCTAATGCTATTGCGGCTGCTTTTGCTGCTCAGCTGCTGTTAACAGAGCTGCCACAGATACTGTGTGTATGCCTAACTGGCTGGCTGCATGCCTGGTTGCCTGGTTGCCTGCCTGACTGCTTCTGTAAAATATGAAACTTTGCTGTCTTTTACTTGTGATAACCCACAAGCAAATTTCTTTTTCTACAAATTTGTCCTCTTATCATGGATGACGATGATAATTATGATTATGATGATGATGATGATGATGCTCATGCTGATGATATTGCTGCTGTTATAGCTGCCGTACAAGAGACACAGAGAGATGTTGACGATAATGTTGTTGCTATTTTTATTGCTGCCGTTGCTGTTATTCTTGTTGTATGATTGGTTCGATGGTTGTTTGGTGTTGCAGCTCTACATAATTGCTGTTGTCGTTGTTCTCATCATCTCATAGCTGTTGTTACCTCCACCACTCTCTGGTTTTTAGCCAGTCCAGGTGGGCTTTTACTTAACCTTCCTGCTGCCACATTTGCCAGTCAAGCAACAACGGCAACAACATCAACTGCAACAACCTAACAGCTACTGTTGTTTATAATGACAATGATTATGAAGAAAATAATAAAAATGCCCATCAGCCATTATACAAAATAGATGTAAAAAAAACAAAAAAAAAAAAATAAAAGCACCACTACCACCACCACCACCAGCAGCAGCACATCAAAATGTGAAGAGAGAAAAAACAACACACAAAAAATAACATAAAATGTGATCAGTTTTTTTGTATCTTTTTTAAATGCCCCCGAAACCTTTTGGCAATGAGAGAGTTTCAGTTCAGTTTTGTCTTGTAACCAGTAACCCTGTGGAGGTTTAATTTTTTTTTTCATGTTGCAAGCAGAATATCAAAAAAAAAAACCAATGACAGTCAGAAGGTATTCTTAAGGGACTATTTTTTTCTTCTTCTTCTTCCTTTTTCCTTTTTCCTTTTTTCATTCCATTGTGGTAAAAACGTTAAAATGAATCTCATTTGTCCCTAAGCAATATCGGATTAATTAAACTGGGCGGCGTCGAATAAAAATTTTCAATGTTTTCGAATTTAAAATGCTGACAGTTTCTATAGTGAATGCTGCAAATAAAATTTGAAACGTTTTTTTTTCTTTACAATATAATACCGGAAATCTAAGTCTCTAACGAAAGTTTGTAGGTTTTATTTTAGGCAGTTAATCAATTTCACCAGTGAGGTGTAAAGCTTCAATAGATAAGCCTACAAAAGTTGTACGGCAGTAGGTAAGAAGTACTTTGAACCGGATGCCCTGATAGACTAGTGGATAGTGTACTAGACTATTAGTGTAAGGGTTATGGGTTCGATTCCCAACAGTGTCTGGTCTGGTCTGGTCTGTTACACAACACCAAGCCAATAGTAATAATTTGTAATTGAACAGCTCTTGCTTACACTTTTGGCTTCAAAAATTAATTCTAGTGTCATACCATAACTCCTCGAGTCTTCGAGCTATTATTGCATTCGTAAGCTGTTATATAATGGCAGTCAACCTCATCTGCAGCTTAAAGTTTTTACGAACGCATAAAGCCTATCAGTGGATTAGATAAACAACAACGTTCATTCAAGCATACTCTACTTAGTTGTATTGTTGGAAAGTGACAGATTAGATTATAAAGAATCAACCACAATCTCTTGCATGAGATCATTTCGGACTATAATGACAGCAAGCACGATGCTTTGAGTGAGTCCATTGCCAATATAGGTCAAATGTCATAGATACGTTTAAGAACCAAGGTTCCAATATTTTTTACTTCGTTCAGCAGTTCATTGCAGTCATACTTTTCGCTGAAGCAGCTGGCTTAAGCATGATCTCCCAGTTTCTTGTGATCATTGTATCATTGTATTGAACTTTTCCGAAGGCCTGGTCTCTGCATCCGTTTGGGTTAAGGCAGATTAGAGCCATGTTAGTAGTTTGCATAATCAATGAATATTTTCTTTTACTTTTAAAGAAAGAAAGATTTTTGCTGCTCACAGGCGACAAAAACAATCAAAATCGTTGCAGCCTATTGCAACACCTACAATATAAGACTGTTAGACTGTTTTTGTTTTTGCTTTTTTGTTCGTGTATAAAAATCGACTCACAACAGAATAACGTCGATGATTGAAAATTGTCTCACAGTCGTTTTGCTAAAGTTGTACCCACTATACGCACTTTAATACATACTTACACTGTCGTTCTCTCTCTTTCTATCTCTTTCTGCTTTTCTTTTATTATTATTTCTCTAATGCTTTACTTATTTGTATTTATTGTTGTTGTTGTTGTTGTTGTTGTTGCTTTTTTTTTTCTATACTTTTTTAGCCCGCTTTCAAAACAGCAACATATTTCAGCCGGCGGCTAAACAAAAACGAACTTGTGATAACTTGGCCGTGGGCATAAATTTCAAACAAATTCATCTCGGGGCAAACAGATGTAATTATATAACATCAGAATGAAATATACAAATAGTAGTACGTATATAAAATATGTATGTATGTATGCATACACAAACACAAATACAAATACAAGCACATGCATATATACATAGTTACGTATAGAATATCTACTAATAAAGAAGGATATGGTGGTACACATAGAGAGAGAGAGAGAGAGAGAGAGATGGAAACTGCAAACTTATAGCCCTACAGCCTTACAGCCTTACCTTCTTTATGTCTTCTTTCAAAAATTTCTGTTTAATATTGTATTTATTACAATACACACATAAATACATACATACACAGACATACACCGACATCGAAATACATAGACATGTATTGTAGGGGTATATGTCATGAGACGAAGAAGACAAAGACGTGCAAAATACTTACAAATACAGTGTTATCGAGTAGATATTATGATAACATCAGCAGCCAGATTATTAAGGCTGCTATTGCTAACGCTAACGATAATCGTAATGATTATGATGATGATGATGATGACAAAGATGATGATGACGATGAACAAAACAAAAATCTAGCCAAAGGCAATAATTTCATTCACATTTAAAACTATCTGTGAAGCTTATTTTAAATAAATTGTTAGCGGGCAATACCAACCAGTTCGTATGTTTTACCACCTCCAACACCCAGTTGTTTCTCTGCCCCGGTCTTGTTCTACCAAAGAAATAAAATATAATACCCACACACACACATACGTATGTACATAACTACTTTCACACAGTAAATACTGTATTTATATATGGTAGTTGTCGTTGTTGTTATAACAATAGTGAATAGTTATGATGGGTAGTAGGGTTGTTCCATTGCTTGGCTGTTTGGTTGGGTTTCTCTAAATAAAAATAATATACTCCCGGTTCTAAGCGATGATGAATGATGATGCCAGGCATTTATATTGCCAGAATACCCTACACAAGTAGTTAATATCCAATGAAATACAAAAATGAAATCAAAAATGAAACAGAAAGCAACAAAAAAAAATGAGAGAAATGGGGGAAAAACAAAATAAAACAAACAGCACAGCAACAAAAGTGTCAGGAAAATGAGTGTGTATTTCAAATGTATTTGTCTGGCAGCAGGAATCCATAAAATTCAATGATTGTATATTTGTTTGCTTAAATATTAGGGGTAAACAAAAGCTAAAGGACTTTGAGTTTTTGCAAACAGCATTTAATAAATGAAAAACCTTAGGAAAGCCAAGCATTTAGTAACTCAAGGTACATTTAATACAAATAATAGCTGGTAGCCAGGAGAGAAAGTGTCTTTCTTAAAGGTTATCCAAGGTTATCCCAGTCAATACAAAATTAAGGTTTCATTTAAATGAAACTCCTGTCTTCTGACATTTTAAAATAAAAAAAAATCGAATAACAATTCTCTTGTATTTTAGCAACTCAACTCATTGGCAATGGCTGGTAATTTTTTCATTTACGCCCAATACATTTGATTTATACAAATAGCTTTAGGATTTAATGAAATTGCTTAAAAGAAAAAATAAATTGTTCATACAATGCGACTCAATAACAACGTTTCTTAGCTAAAGGCTTTTAGTTTAAATTATTTAAACAGAACAGAACAGAAAAAAACAACAACAACAACTACAATAACCATTTATTAATATTAAAAATAACACAGAAACGCTGCTAAATATTTAACAATTTATTTTGCAACCAACGGCACTTAGAGCCTACAACTACTATTTTGAATTGCATTTAAAAAATCTTTAAATTTTCTAAAAAGCAAAGCCAAAAACCTTAACTTTTTAAACAAAAAAAAAACAAAAAAAATGGATTAAAAAATAAATAACAACAACAACAACAACAGCAGCAATAAAATGGGTTTAACAAACGCCTAAACATTTAAACGCCCCAACATACACACACACACACATACACACGAGCTCACTAAATAATTTGGTGTTAAAAGACTTAAGAAAATAACGGCCGAAACAAAAGAAACAAAAGAAAAAAAATGAAGACAAAAAAAGAAAAGAAAAGCAAAAAAAAATAATGCTAACAAGTCAATTGCTGGACCATTTTATTGTGTGGCTCAATTACGGGCAACACTTAAACCGGAAATAGATTATTACCACAACAACAACAACAACAACAGCAACCACTACACAACAGCACAACAGCCACAGCAATAACACAAAAAGCATTTCAAAGAAAGAAAACAAAAAAACACACCAACAGTTACGTAGAGAACTTAGAGAAAGAGAACAGAAATACAAGAAAAAGAAGAAAAAAAAAACAAATCAAAACAAACCCTCTCTCCCAAAAAAAAAAAAAGAAAAAAAAACGAAAAAAAACTTACAACACAAATACGCGCCAAAATATTTGCACAATAACAAATACAAGAAAAAAAAATAAAAATAAAACAAAACAAGAGAGTGGTGTGTGTGTGTGTGTGTGCATATCAGTATGTGCTCTAATACTTTCTTACATTGGTGGTGGGAGATAATAATGTGCCAAGGTCGTTTTGGTAAGAGTAACAGGAGAATAAAACCAAACAACTATTCAAGACTAAACAATGAACAACAAACAATACACTAGCAATTGATACAACAACAAAAGCAACAACAATAACAGCAACTAGAAGGAGAGCCACAGTAATAATACAAAAAAGAAAAAATCATCCAACAAGTTGTAAAACAACTTCAGACAACAGATCTTAAAGCGCATACTCTTAACATATACAGAGAGCCTGTGAGAGAGAGAACGTGACAATTGCTGTTCTCTTGCTTATACTTACTGCTACATATACAGTAAGAAATCCACAAATGAAAAGGCAGCAAATGTTGCCAATGCTAATGCCAATGTAAGAGGTTTAAGCGTTTAAAGCGTCTTAATATAACAAATGTATGGAAACCATTTCAGCTTTAATCAGTATTACGACCTAGCTTCTCACACCACTTATGTTGTGTGTGTTAATTTTATACATGAGTGGTGCGACCTAGAGTCTTCGAATGACAGATTTTTTGAGAAACTTTTTCATGGCAATTTTTTTGTTTTTGCCAGAAATCTGCTGAGAGGAAGTTTGCTGAAGATATTTCATTTTGATGTCTGACTCAAGGATTCAACCGTAGTCTTATATTTAATCAGCCGGCGCTCTACATACTTGACTACGGCGACTTCAAGGAGGCTATACGACCGGCCAAAAACCTATAAAGTTCGTTGACCCTTAATAGAGACAAAAAATATTTGCTATCGGCAGTTAAACAGAAGACAGAGAAATCTCAAAAAGCCGACCAGAATGGGCGACTCATGTTTTTTTGCATTCCACCAACCTGGCCGTCTTTTATCACAGCACTGGACACTCTATATTTTCGAGCGTGACGTATCTACGACCCAAAGTGCTTACGTTTATTGATTTATTTATGAGCAATTTAAAATAAGGCGTATTTTCTCTTGTAAACCTTGCAGTTAAAAATTTTTTTACTACGACATATTATTGCAGCTATTCAATGCAAGAAGCTAAATACTAAACCAGCCGTTTTTAATGCTTCGACAGTTGACATTACTGGCCACCGCAATTAAAAATATGTTGGTTGTGCTATACGAGTTTGAAACTACACGCCAACAAATCAAAGAGAATTTGCTTTCAAATGTGTTGGATTGCTGGCATATGTGTGTGTATGTGTGTGGACAAGTTTCAAACACAACAGATTTTAATGGGACTTCATTAACAGTTTCAATTCAGTTCGAAACGGACATTCAAAGCGAATGCAAGTCAGGTAATCTTCTCTTTTTTTTTTTGTTGGTATTATTGAGTTGGATAGTGTAGTTCTTTAGAGACTTTGGTGTTCAACAAAACCGCACACAGAAAACATTGTAACTGTTAAGCAACCAACGATAGTGCACTTACATAAAACGGAAACGGAAGTGAACAATTTATAACAGATTTTAAAAAACGAAACAAATCAAAAGAAAGAAAATGTTGCCGTTTAGCCAATGGAACAGAACCAGAACAACAAATAATTGGAAGTGTTTTAAGTTTTTGAGATTTTAATAAACGATCCGATATTTTGTGTGTGGCATGTTGTTACCACATTTTTATGTCATGCCATATAAAATCAAGTGTTTAGTGGCTTGAACTTGTTAGTTAATAAAAGCATGTTGAACTGATCACTAATACTACGTAACGCTTAAATATTTTCAAAAATAATAATTATTTTTTAATAAATAAATAAAAACAATTAAATTGATTTAAAAACTTAATACAACAACAACAACAACAATAATAAAAACAAATTTTTTTTTAAATAAGTGTTTAAGGCAAATCATCTAAAGTGCATTTATT
>QOCX01000002.1:1890327-1906745 GCA_005959815.1 Sarcophaga bullata
TTTTGTTTGTTTTTGTTTGAAAATATCATAATAAAAAAAACTAATAATAAATAAACAAAAAAAAAATTGTTTAAATATACAACCTTAATTAAAAAACAATTAAATTTTTATAAAAAAAAAACCAAGAAAAAACCGAATTTAATTTATTTGCTACCAAACAACACAACCCTTGTCAAAAAATACATTTTGACATGACTTAAGGTCACTCCTGTGGCCATTAAAAAAAAAACAAAAAAAAAAACAAAAAAAAAAAAAACCAAGAGCCAAATGTTATACCACCTGTAGGCATTCTAAATTAAAATTTTTGTTTAAAATTACTCTAGGCTAAAAATATATTTTTTTTTATTTTACATGCTTTTTGCTTCTTCTTCTTCTTCTACTACTACTTTTTTTGTTGTTTGTTAATATACATATATTGTAGTATATACATATGTACTTATGTATGTAATGTATGTTTGTCTGTGTTTGTTTTTGTTTGTATTATTTTGCTGTCAAACAAATTTTTGACTTTTTACTACTGATGTGTTGTTTACATGCACTCTGTGTATATGTGTATATATGTGTGTTTTGAACATTTACTCACACTCGCACACACACTCACGCACACTGTGTAGTAATAAAGTCAACAAAAGTTTTATGGCTTATAAGCCAGCCTATTTTGGGGATCAATACTTTGGGAATTAATTTCGATCAGAGAGCCATTTGTTTAGCAAAATACACTGGGCAACATATAAAGACCTACACTTGTCTATTGTTGTATTGAATTGAATTATTCAAACATTTCTGTATCCAATAAATGTTATTGAAATTGGGACAATTTTTAAATTTTAAATCAAAAAAACATTCAAGATTTCAAAACTAAATGAAAATCTTTAAACTTGTTGGTTAGACTGTCACCCACGCATCTGTACAACTCTTCTAATTTAAAACAGTCTTAAATGTTAGAAAATCATACAGCATTCTCGTGTTTACAGAGGTGTTTTCAGAGATTTTTTGCAAAAGATTCTAGTCTCTCTAAATATTTATTTATTCATGCATTTACAATTTTCTAGCTTTGGTTGTTAAATTCATAATTCAAAGGAATGCTAAACATTTCTTGAGTACTTGGCAGTAGTTGCTTAACACTTTTTCTTACAAAAACAATTTTCGATTTTACACAGAGGCCAGAGGTCCTGTTGGAAATACCATACCATACATGGCTAGATTTCATTCAAAAGTATTCTGACAAGATTCTTACCAATAACTAACTGTTGGAATCATTACTGTAATAGGCTTTAAACACTGTTATTGGAAATTTAGCACGGACTTAATCAAATTGGAAAAGAAATTCCACACTCGAACTGCATATTCTATGAGGTAGTCAACGATTTCCCACCTTCATTGCTCATATAGGCTGAAAGCCTCGATGAACTGATTTTATGGTGAAAAATTATTAACTCTATCAGATACCTTCGTCTCCAGCCAGATGCTGATATAGAAGCCTGCTTGAATTTCTTACTTTGTGGTAAAAATTCATATCCCATATTTCGTCATTGTCATGGAATATGATTCACATAATCTGCTGGTATTTATATCGAATAAATAAGCATTCAATCGAGCCTATTGCTTTCCTATAACATTCCGTATGAAGATTAAATCGGCAAACTTCAGTTGGAGGATTATGTGGCATGATTGATAACTCCGGCATTGGGGTCAAACCCCAAGGAATGTAGATATATTGATCGGTCTCTGCACCATCTCAGTAGAATTATTATTGATGGAATATGTAGAATGCTGGATCAATTCAACATGTTTTCAAAAGCAAAAAATTAATTAAAAGTGGCCAGTGATTTCGGAATTGATTTGCTCCGTGGGTTATGTAAGGAATTGCCAATTATTGTCTTGAATAGACAGTAATTGCTTCAATTTGAAATTTGAAGGACATTTGCTTGAGAAAATGTAAAACCTGGAGATGAACAAATATTTTGAATTAATTTATGGGCCTTTGTGGAGGCTAAGAAAAGTATCTGATTCGATAAAATATTGTTTGCAATCAATTTCAATGTGGAAAAACTGGATTCTGCAAACTTACATTAACAAGCCTCGAAACAATGGATAAAAAATTGTTTAAATTTGACGTTACGTTCATAAAGAGCACAATAAAAAGCTCTCACAGCGCAGCCAGGCACTGGTAGTAAGCATATGCGTCTCTAGGCCTGATATTTTAATAGCTGCTTGCGCAAAATGTTGCTTCTCTCTACGTCCTTGCCGTAACGGAAATGTCGGAGATGAATACTGATTGGCTAATTATGAAATATTTTAACAAATTAATACAAATTGCCCATTTTGATTGTCTCATAAACATTGTTTTATATCCCACAACTCGAATACGATTTAGTTTAAAGAAACCCTTAAATTCGCTGCTAAATTAAATGGTGATTTGTAGGAAAAAGTAATTCACCTACAAAAATGTAAAGCAAAAATCAAACTAACCAATACATGCGAGTGATTGTCAAAATATTTCAAAATTCATTTCATAATTTCTAATTACAAATACCTTGTCATGTGTCTCTAACTCTAAAAAACATTGTTGTTTTCATTTTCAGAACATCGTTTGTGGCATTGGATCAAAGATCACCTTTGACGGTGGAGTCCTCTTGTCCAAAAAGGTAAGTTTTATGTTCTCTCTCTGTTCACTTGACTATTTGAAATAAACACCACAATAAATAAATAGCCATGCAGTTCACTATTAAAAGCGTATTAATAAATGCATCAATGCGGTTAACAATAACACGGTGTAGACATGCCAAAAGCATTGAAATTTATAATTACCAATCGAACTAATTAACTACCAAGCAACTGGACAACAAAGCCGTAGCATAGCATAACGTGTAGTATGTAGCCATAGCACAGTGCACTGTGAACAGTGCCAACCATCAAGTTTTCTGTTCGATTAATAGCCGATCATTATCGTTATTTTCGCATAAATCTCGATTCAATTACAAAAAAAAAAAAAAAAAAAAAAAAGGAAAAAAAGTGATTGTTTTAGCGTTTTATAATGACACGTGAGCGTACAAACATAATCACTGGCATACACACACACATCCACATACACATTCATTATATATGCATGTATTGTATTGTTGTTGTTTGGCCAATAGAACCGTTAAAAATGTTTAAAAGCATTCATCAAAGATGATGACCACAAAATAACATACTGATGACGATGATGATGATGATGATGATGATGATGATGATGATGAAAACGAATGAATGTATGGGAGTGGGAAGTGGGAATGGGAATGCAACAAATCATACAACAATTTGTAGAAGTTTATTGTTTATGAGTGTGTGTGTTTGTATCATCAGACAATTGCATAAAATTGTTGAAAATCTTCTTCTATGCCATACGACATGCTACATTGCTTGACAGTCGAATGAAAATACAGTTGAAAACGCGCACAGTTTGTTTGCTAGTGTGTGTGTATTTGGATGCCATTTTTTTTAATTTTTGGTTGAATGACTGCATTGCTAGTTGTTACTATTGTTATTGCTGTTGCTGCTGCTGCTGTTGTTGTTGTTGTTGTTCATTGGGTTGCGTTTGGGTTTAGCCAACGGAAATGTCCACAAAACACGTTGACAGTAAATATCAACTTACGGCAAAGTCACGTCGCGAAAATACAAAATATACGCTTTAAGCATAAGCGTTTATACAAAATTCAAATTCAAACTCTACAAACAACAACAACAACAACAACAACAAACACCAAACATCACAATACTACTATCTCTAGCAGCATCTGTAACAGGAAAGGCAACGAATTAAACACATACACACACAGCATACGGACATTGCCTGTATGCTTGTTTGGCAATTAGGTATTTAAGTATGTCTCTTCATGTATGGACGTGCATGTGTTTGAGTAAGTTTTTGGATTTTAGTTTAGTGTGAGTGAGTATTTGTGTGTTATACATGTGTTAGTAGATTTGGAAATGTGTGTTTGTGTGTGGGCATGTGTTTGTATGGGCTTTAAGCATTGATGTATACAGAGATAGTGAAAATCACAAACAAATATTTATATTTAGACAGATCTGTAAAGGAATCAATTCGTTTGTGATGACTTTACTCAGATGAAATAAAATTTAGACACAGAGAGACACAATTCGGCGATTTTGTTACAAAATTTTAATTTTAAATCTTATAAATAGACTTCAATGCACCGATCCATAAGCGACAGGAGTGCACCATTTTCGGACGGATATGGTTGGAGGAGTGGTATCTAGACAGATATACATACATAAGTGCTGTAAATAGGAGGCAAGTAATTCTTGCATCGTCTTAAAAAACCGAGGTACTCGAAGGCTCAATACATGTTCCTGCAAGCGTCTCATTGAATTTTAAGGCTTAGAACATTAAGCGCTTTGGATTCCTTGATATTTAAAATATCTTCACAGGCAAATGACAGTGGTTATGGGGTCTAATTGGGTCTTTATTTACAAAAATATTAACAATCATAGCTGAAGGGTGTAATACACGTTAAAAAATTTTGGAATTAAATCTGGTAATGATGTTTTCAAAAGCAGCCATAACCGTGTTCGATGTGATAATCTAGAGATAGTAACGGAAACATAAGAGCTCTTAGAAGCATTGTAAATTGGATTCCAATTTCTTTAATAAATTTTTAACATCGAGAACTAGACTTAAATGCCGTTCTATACGTGCAAATGAAATATCAGCCATAAGTCTTAGTAAATAATTTTATTTTTTTATCTCTCATATTAAATACTTTCACGATTTCATTCCTTTACATATCATTTTCAACCACACAGTCTATAGACAAACATGACTAGTTGCGATTACTGACCCCCAGCCCCTCACATTCACCTCTGAAAGAAATTGTAAATAAGACTGAAGCTCATCTTTCCTCCTGTGTCACTAAAGCGGATACAATCTAAAGAGTCAACCCCTAAAACAATACCCGAATAGACCCATGGAGCATATAGCACACAAAAAAGAAGACAAAAATAATATGATTACGCGTCATTCAAAACATTGATGCAGACAAACACAGAGGCATTTTATGGTTAAAAATTCTCTATTTTTGTTGCTAAAGACCAGGAATTACGGTGCGTTCATTTGTATTTGTTCTGGCAAAAAGAAGCTGCCATAATTGCATTGTCAATTATTTGAACATTTTTTGGGAAATTTTATGTCTTTACTTAGCATTTCATTTCATTTGATTTGAATCGATTTGATTTGATTTGAAAGATCTTAATTACCTACAAATGAAGTTGGAGTATGATTAAGGGTATTACGAGTCAAAAAGTTAAATAAAATAACGAAACTTGTTTAAAAGAAATGGTCCTGGGGGAAGGAAATTTTATTTACAATCAGGTATGGTAGAGTATTTAAGCATGGGAGTCCACCTCTGAAGAAATGCCTTCGCATAATACACATAAAAGAGTGACAAGGCATAAGTGATACAAGTTTGTTGCATGCATTACTTTGGAAATGAGTTGGAAATAATTCTTATCGCTCTGTTCTGTTCTGTTGTGTTGTGTTGTGTTTGCAATCATTCGTAGCGAATTAAAAAATATCGCATTAAAATTCTCAAAAATTTTTTCCCAAACCATCAAGTAAAAGACAATCTGTGGGGAATTTCTTTTTTTTTGTTTTTGGTTTCTTATAAGCCATATTATGACCTGGTTTAAGGGCAATTGTTTTAATTTTTTTTTATTTTTTTTTTGTCTTTAATAGCCTCGTTTTTCGTTGCGCTTTTTTTATTTAAGAAGAAACTAAATGACCAGAGGTTTTGCGAATGGACTTTCACACACACACACACACTCACATACACACATAATAATTCACATTCACATGCTCATTCAAATTCACATTTTAATGCCTAACAGCTAAAACAAAAACTTTTACAACAACAACAAACAACAACAACAATACCAACACCAGCCAAGAATTAAGTTTAAACAAAAACGCTATTAAAACAACAATAACAACAACAAGTAAAAGAATCAAAATCAAAAAGAAAGAAAAAAAAAGAAAACCAACAAAAAAAAAAGGATTTAAACTATGGCAAGACAATTGTTTAGGAAACGTGACCATAGCAAAGGGGCATGATGTGACGATATAAGCCGCGTGCATATGCCCCAAAGGGCGATACTATTGTTGCCTCTTGCTCCAACTCTCCCCCACCCCCATTATATTCTGCGAACCAACAAAAAACAAATCAACAGAAAGCAGAAAAACTTTTATTTTTGCTTGTTTTGATTCTCCACTTTTTTTTCTTGTTTTTTTCTCGTTTTTTTTTTTTTTGTTTGTGGCGGTGTGAATCACACACTCAAAATTTGTTCACATACACCTCCATGTGTGCACATGGAGTTTTTGGCGATTTTATTGAAAAAAAAAAAAAAAAAAAAGTCCACAGTTTTAGTGGCGGATGTCCACCATGAATGCCAATGTGTGCGATGAATATAAACAAAAAAGCCGAGTGTTTAAATTGCTTCGCGAAAGGTTAATCAAAATCGTATTCAACAAGGGCCAAGAAATTTTGAAATTGAAAATAAAAAAAGAAATAAAAAATATTCTGTGTGTTCGAAGGGAATTCGAATTTCCTAAATGATTACAAAGTATTTCAAATAGATTTCTTATGTGCTTATGTGTGTGTCTTAAAAATATCCAAATTCATATGCCGAAATATTTTGATTCAAAAGAGGAAAATTCTGAGTTTTTCTTCTATTATTTGAGCTAACATCTCCGGATGGGTAAGGCGTTGAACCAGATATTCTTTGAATCTCTATCTAAGATGCACTGATCAACTTAGGCAGTACAGGCACCGCGTCACAACAGGCCCCAATGCGTGCTCAAGTGAGCTTTTGTTATCAAAGCTAACCCTTCAACCTACCTGCCTACCTACCTATCTATCTAGGAAGTTGCAAAAGAACTAATTGAGCACACTCGTGCAACTATATATTGAGCGCTCATTAATTGTTCTACACGGTGGCGAAAGCATTACAACAACACTAGATCGATATTTGGTTGATGACATCTTTTTGGCGTCGGCATATGTAAATAGCTCATCGAATTAGGCTACCGAATCACTGCAGACTGTAATTTCTGCAATTTAAACCGTGGCGCTGATCATTAAGGACTACAATATTAACACGCATAGCATAGGTGGTGTGAGCAACTATGTTGTAATCCTAAATAAAGGATGGTAATGACCACCTAAGTAAGTAAGTAAGTAAGTAAGTGGTTCCAATAGATTTTCTCCACTGTTTTGCAGCTTCCGATTCTTACTATTTTAATGTCGTTTTCCACAATTGAATTTGCAGATTGTGGTGCATTTTTTATGCATTCTTGAAATCGCTTACAGCATGTGTGAACTATATTAAGCCTCTTAGCTTTTTAAAGCCTTAGTGGCGTGGCCCAATCACCCCGAGTAGCAATTGTACCTAGAATTCATTCCCTAGTGTAGTGTTCAATACATTCGTTGGATATAAATTTCTGCCGATTTGTTTTCTCTCCATTTTTTTTTTTAAATTTTTTATTTTATTTGTGCTGTTTTAAATGGTATTTCCTCTCGTGTATGAATGTGTGTATCGTATGGCTGGTACAACTGTAGTTGTAAGTCAAGATATAATTGTACGACTATATGTATGTATGAGTGAGTGCCTATTTAATTCTTTAAACAATCCCCCCCTTGTCTTTCACTTGAATCGTTAATCCATCTGTCGTCCGTCTCAGCCGACAACCATGCATTCGCTTGGCCCGTCCGTCCGTTCATCTGCGTCCGTCTGTCCATTTGTTCGTCTGTCTTTTAGTGTTTGTTTATTGTCTTTTGGTTGTATTTAATATTTAGGCCCTAGGCTAAATCGCGAGATTTTCACACGAAAATCACATTGAATACTTTGGCAATATAAATTGTATGACGGAGAGGGGGAGGGAAGGGGGATATGTTCATATTATTGTTGTTATTGCGTTTGTTGTATGTTTCTTTTATGTTTGTGTTTCGGTTTCGGTTTCGGTTTCTCTGGCTTTATTTTTTTTTTAGTTTTCATTTGGTTACGGTTATTAAAGTCGTTGTTATTGTATTATTGTGGCCATTATTAGTTACTTGTTGTGGCAAATGTTGCATGATACTTAAGATGACAGTCTCAAATGTTTATAAAATTAAGATGAATTGATGAAAATTTGCCCCCAATTCGCTGAGTGTTCTGCATGGGAAACTAAAATTTTAATTGAAGCGAATGGCTTTCGATTAGAACAGTTTTTTGTTCTATTTTTGAAGAATTATTCACGAATTACAATACAATACATAGGTCAATACATCGGTTAAATATGGTTAGAGTGATGGGGAAAAGCTGTGGTATGGCCTAAGTGTGACTATTCTCTTGGAATGACAACCAAAAAATCTCCAACAAACCCTAAGACCATCATGTTTATTTCCATTTGAAATTTTCGTGATTTTTATCATCCTTCAGCGCTTGCTTCATAAATTGATCGATTTTCATATGATATTTCATTGAATGGAAATTTTCTTGCACAAGATTCTGTACCGCTTGGACTTATCAATCCATCCATGCTTATTTTAATTGGTCAGTAAAACCTCTTTAGCTAGGATTACAACCTAGCTCCCCACGTTGTGAGTGTTAATTATCTCAAAACGTGCAAAGACCTACAGCTTAAAGTCGATTCAAGGTTTATTTGCTATGCCAGAAGACTGTTGACTGTTTTCGTTTTTTTTTAAGATTTTTCAGCTGTGGAACCAACATACTGCCTACTAGACAATGGCGACTTCCAATGGGCTTAAATGCAACGAATCAGTGCTTACAAAATGGTTTGCCTAGCAACTTTTATCAGTTTTTCAGCATTTGCGTTGTTTAGCTTTGCAGAGAGGGGCCGGCGGACAATTGCCTTTAAAAATATGGGAATTTATTGTATTTAACGATGAAATTAAACTTATAAAGTCGCCTTGGTCTAGTAGATAGTGTGTTGGCTTATTAGGCATAAAGCCACGATTCAAACCCCAGATCAGACATCAAAACGAAATATGAAAAACTATTTCTTCTACTTCCTTCCAGCAGATTTCTGGCAAAACCACTGAGAGCAAATAAAAGTTGCCATGAAAAGTTTCTCAAAAATCTGTCGTTCGGAATCGACTTTAAACTATTGTTAGCACCCATGTACAGAAGTTAATGCATACAACATGAGTGGCGTGAGAAGCTAGGCCGTAATCCTAATTGAAGGGTTGTAATGGCCAATTATGGCTATTAGCTTTGATAAGGACACCTGTTAAGTACATCACAAAAGAGTTTTTATCCAAGAGTTTATGGCTTAATTTAGTGCAGAAAATTCTTTGAGTCTCCTAACAGATTTTTTTTTATTCTCTTTCATTCCTTTAAGGAGCATAAGGCTGTCACAAAGGCTGTCACAAAGGCTCTCTCCTCACCCTTCAAATTATTTCTATGTTTTGTTACAGTTTCCTCAATCAAATCCTTTTCACTTAACCAAGTGATTACTCTCCTGCAAATACTCATTAAATCTCTTACCATCTCACTCATGGTACGTTCTCAGTTTAAATGTTTCCTTTTTACACTTTATTCTGAAAGATGTTCCTTTTAATAGCATAAATTATGAATGAATTATGATTGTTTAATGGATGGACAGATGAACGGATGGTTGGATGGAAGAATGGATGGATGGATGGAATAAATTGTAGAAATTAATATCAATTTGGCAAATTAATTTCATGTGCTTCTGTATTTTGTTTTGTATTCCATATACTACCTACTTGTATGTATGCTATGTATGCTATGTATGTTATGTATGGTATGTTGTTGCTATTGTTTTAGTTTACAATGAGATTGTTGCCATACAAAATATATTGTGGCAGCTGTTATGGCTACTGTGCAAGCTTTTAATGTGTTGATGATTTCAACAAACGACCAACACTTGAAAAAGCAAAAAACTAAACGTATCATAACAACAGCAACAGCAACAATAACAATAATAACAACAACAACAGCCAACAAGACTAACAACATCATAAATTACACATGAACGCCTGCTAAATACTGATACTAAAACATTAACATCATCTCTGTTAGTTGCCTCTTCGTGTTGTTAACTGCACAATGTGTATGTATATGTGTGTGTGTGTGTATGGATAGTGTCTCTTGTTTAAATGTATATTTATTTACAAATATACAGCTGATGTTAACTAAATAGCATAAAAAAATCTTAAAAATTATTTCTTAATTAACTTTCGTTGCTATTTACTTAGCCTATGCTGTGGCCTCTCAAGTTGACTACAGTAACTGTTTACAGTAGCCGATAGTACATGTAGTAGTAGTTGTGGTGGTGGTAGTGGTATAAGGATTCCTTTCTAGTGCTTGAATAACAACAAACCATTCGGCAGTGGTTAGTTTTTCTACAAGAGAGTGTCTTGACTTGGACATCATTTAACCTGCGGCCATCTTCTCACATAGAATATTTACACACATACATACATACACATACTTGGGCACACGCATATATGGCATCATCTATGCAATTAACAACAAAATAAAGACACACATACATACACACATTTATACGTATGTACGTACGCAATGAAAGAGGAAACAAAAAGAAATATTATGAAGGAATAAGAAGGTACAATAGCAACAACAATAATAATAACAATAATAACGAGAATAATAGCACAAATACTATAGAGGCTGTAGTGGAATATGAACTACATGGCATAGGCACAACTGTTCAAAAGTCAGAGTTGAAGGCATAAATAACCACCGACAGGCTTTTTCGAGACAGCAAATATAAGGCAAAAGATTTTTTCCAAATGGGGGATTTATTATTGAAAGAGAGATATTTGCACAGTGGGACAATAGCTGTTCTAGCATAGTTTTCAATTCTGCTGAAAGAAGACAAATTGCTACGTTTAATTCGATTCGATTATTTACACCAAAACAACATGGAATATGTGTAATGAGGTGTCTGCCTGCGAGATATTGATTGTGAAGGAAATGTCAAAGATACGTAAGAGTTTTCTAAGAACAATTAGTCTTTCTAAGATAGGATGGTAAACTTGTAGATTTCTTTACAAGTCTATTAAAAGATTAGAATTTATTCAAGGAGATTTCTGCTACCATCTCCAATTAATTAAGGAGTTTTAAGGCTGATAAATAAAATTATTTCTCAGGCAACACTACACGCTCTTTACTACCGACAGTATATTACAGCCGCCTCATACAAAAAATAATTGGTCAATACATCCCTTCAATTAGGATTACGGCCTAGCTTCTCACGTCACTCCTGAGTGGCGGGACCTACAGCTTAAAGTCGACTCCGAACGACAGATTTTTGAGAAACCTTTCATGGCAATTTTATTTACTTTTACTGCCAGAGTTTTTGCCAGAAATCTGCTGAGAGGAAGTCGCCGAAGATATATTTTTTTCATATTTGGTTTTAAACCCTGACCGGGGATTTGAACCGTGGCCTTTCGTCTAATGAGCCAATGGGCTGTCTAATTTCAGAATGGAGTTGCTGTCGATGTTGCGGGTGTGGCATCGTACTGCTGCCTTTAGCGATATTAATTGCTAAATGAGGGCAAAATGAAGTATACGTTGTCGGCAAGTAGGCATCCCAGATTGCGGCTGATAACTATACTTTTACTGTTCGACATAGTCAGTGAATTGATTTATCTTGGCTCTACTGTTATCAACAAAAATGATGTCCGTTTGGTCATCAAGCGTAGGATCATTCGTGCCAACACATGCCATTATGATCTTAACAGGCAATTGAGTAGCAGAGGTTCTCTCGTATGGCGAAACTTATACCATACCATTTGCCATTCTTCCCGTGGAACTTTATGGAGCAGAAGCATGGACAGTATTCAGCACAGAAGCAGCAGCCTTGAGAGAAAAGTCTAACGTAAGATATTTCGCTTCTAATTTAATAATGAGCTGTTTGAGCTCATCACTAAAATGGACGTTGTGCAGAAGCTTTTTTTTTCGAAAATACTTTTTATTTTCTTTTGCTTGCCTTCTAACCACTGTTTCATTCAATTTCAATATGATCAACTTATGATAAGAGATAGAGAGCTGGATTTTCTTATTAGTTTTTCTCTTATTACTGTCCCTAAATTGTGTTTATTTTTTCACTATTTTTCTTTTTTTGTTCGTAATAATAATGAACATGAAAATTATTGCCTTCGAATTAAACGCCTTTAAAAAGCTTCGGGGGCTTTTAAATTTTTAAATGATAGAAAATATACAAACGACAATAACAACAACAATTACCAGCGAATGCAATTTTATTTTTAAAGTGAATACCACAATACCAACAAAACAAAAAAGAAAAAAACTGGAAAAGTATCAGTTGACATACGTATGTATGGGTGTACGTAGGCCACAGCTGATAAATATTTCAATAAAAAAAAAAAAAAAACAGAACAGAAGAAAAAACAAAAAAAAAAAAACAAAACAAAGCAAAACAAATAATAATAACAGGTTAATTTGTTTGTCATTTTAACAAATAAACAAACGAAATGAAATAAAATAAATTGAAAATAAAAAGACAAAACAAACAAATAAATTATAGAGTGAAGCAAAGTGGAGTTTTCTATGGAGTTGAAAATTGTTTGCCTAGACGGCATAGAAGGCATTTAGCATTTCTATGAATGCCAGCCATCAGCCATCAGCCACCAGCCACCAGCCACCATTCATATTCCATTCCACATATCCATTCCATTCACATCTTATTATGGAATGCCAGCCACTTTTCCCCTTTCTTTGCTTTTGTTGGCTTGCAACAGAATAATTTGCACTCTCACACACACACACATATATATATACATACACTGGCATAGGTAAACATTTATAAAAATAAATACAAAAATATATTTACTTAAAATAACAACAACAACAACAACAGCAACAACTAAATCAAGAAATTATTGTAAATTTTTTTTCTTTTTGTTTTTTTGTTTTTTGTTTTTATTTTCAAGCAAAAAATAAATAAAAAAAAACTGAAAACAAGTTTTGCTTTTAAAATGTTTTAAGGCCCTGGGGCATATATTTCTGGTAATTACGATTTGATTAACTTTAACTACATGAACTCACTCAGAAAATTTGTTTGTCTCTGTCTCTCAGTGTAAATAAATGTTCATTACTGATATATATAGACACACACACATACACATACACATACATTCATATATGCAATGCAAATATACATACATATGTATGCATGCATAAATGTATGTATGAGCATGGAAAAGTAAATTCTTTATGATTTTGGGGGAATGGTGCCATTGTTGGTTAATTCATCACATGACAAAAGGAAGGAGCAATAAGAATAATTACAGTTCTGGTCAACCACCGAACAACTATTTGAGTATTTAACTATCCTTGCAAAAAATTTCTTTACCTGAATACTGTTATTTTTATCAGTCCAAGGTGACAATCAAGTTTATCAACCATTTCGATTTCATATTCTAATATGTAAGTGGACGAAATATACAAATTTGAAGATTTTGTTTGCTTACTTGCTTAATTTGCCATTAATGTTCAACTCGTCTATCGAAATTCAGCCTGAAATATTACATCCTTCTAGGTGCCATTGCTTCCTGCGCACTTTTGAAATTAATTGCACCAATCGGCAACACGGCTTCCTCAATATGATCCTTTCAACATAGACAAGGTTGTCCTCTACACCAACTTCTGCAAACCCTTGCAATAAATACACGTCTTGCCAGAACATCTTCTTCCATTCGAGCGCCTAGGGAGTACAACTGCTGGATGTTAATGCATTGCTCAACGTCTATGTCGTTGAGGAGTCATACAGCTCGTTATTGGATTAACTGCGAAATCATCGACCGCAAATCTTACGAAGAAATTTTCTCTCGAATACTCCCAAGGCTGCTACATAGGTGCTTAATAGCATTCATACTTCTGCGCCGTAAAGAAGTGCGAAGAAGATAAGCGACCTGTAGAGTATAAAGTTTGACATACGAAAGCGGTCTGTATTACTCAATTGCCTGTTGATACAATAACAGCATCTGTTCACGAGAGAGATTCTACGCTTGATCGCCAGACCGACATCATCTTTGCTGATAACGACGAAGCCAAGATAAATAAATTCACTGACAACATCGAAAGTGTAGTTAGTGGCTGAAATCTAGGATCTAGAAATCTAGAATCTCTTTGCCATCATGTACTGCCAGACCCATAAACTCTTTGTTGAACTACATATACACAATATACCGGCAATGGAGAGGCTTAAACCAGCCGATAAAATTAACATCACCTTCAAGTAGACGTTTAGGAGATATTTTAACTTGTGCTTAGCAACTGCCTTGTCTGGTTATGCATATTAACTTGTGTAGAAGGGAATTTTTCTTCTGGGAGAACAACAGAACAAGACAAAATTTTAGAACAACAAGAAATGAATTCAAATCAAGTAAAATATTTTTACTTTCAGTTGTTATTTATTGTTCTACACTCAAATATTTAATGTTAGTAAAAAGACTGCATATAAAGATATCAAATTGAAACAATTTTTAAATCAATTTAAATCAGAAGAGACTTTTTATTGGCAGCACTCCTCTTTGCCTAAACATACAGTTTCTGCCAAAGCCCAGAGCTGTACTGTTTTTCTTTCTATGATCTCATCAAATTTGGAAAGATACAAACCAAAAAAAAAATTAAAAAGACTTATTAGACGAATTATTTTAGAGCCAAAGTTAGTACTTATGTATCTAGACTTAGTAAGTTCTAGATCCCAATATTTTGAGGATACAATACTACAGCAGATATTACTTGTTGCCGAGAAGTAGACTGGAAGAAGTTAAAAAAGTTTGTTTAAGCAACAGATTCCCTATAGAAAGTAAAATGGCGCACAATAAACTCACATGATGGCTTCGGTGTATGTTAATAGGCATAAGATTCAAGGTTGGTCTCCTTTCCTGAGGCTGAGATGGCTCGAGTTTATAGTCAAAGACTTTATCATTACACCGCAGCACAGTCGGCATGATGTTTCCGCCTTATTTCTCAGCTTGGTATTTAATGCACCAAAGATCAACAATGAATCGTTTTTTCGCTACTCATAAGCACTCATGATTCATTCGTACTCACTACAACGTTGATTTATAAGTACACGATGCAATGAGTATGCGCATAAAATTGACATCGAACTCATACTATTCGAGTGTTGCATTCACAACAAATGAATACAAACACATAAGCAAACAAGACACAGCAGCAAGGCAGAGCAGTGCAAACGCACAACCTTCTAGTGTTCGTACGCGATTCATAGTTATTTTGTGATTCGTGGTGTATATGTAGAGTTATGGAGAGTAGAAGTCAACAACATCATACATGTTGTATGAGTATGAATATGATGAGTACTTCAAACTTTGAATATGAGTAGAGGTTCCAAGATATTAAAATAAGTATGAATGCGTATAAGCATTAGAAATTATGGGCTTGTTCTTGTAAAACAAGCAATAATACTTGGTTGTCTGTTTGCATAGAAAATACAAACAAAAATACTCAATTTTGTTTTTGTTTCCCGTATAAACAGACAGGCAAGTGGAATTGCTTGAATTACAAGAATAAGCCCTTTGAGTATGATTCGATACATTGCCTACCTACTAATCACTAAATAACGAACATTTTTTTTCTGTGAGTGTATGTAGTATGAAACGTATACAAATGTATTTATAATATTAGAACTACAATAACAACAATAAGTAAACAAAAACCAAAAATACTGTACACGAGTAACTGGTTGCATGGTTGGATAAATGAACGAATGAATGAATGAATGAGTGAAGGAATGAATGAACAAAGTTTTTTTGTTTTTGTTTATGTTGTTTTGTTATTGTTTTTGTTTTTATTTTTGCTTTTAGGAAATAAACATTTAAATACAAATAATTATATGTTCTTCATATCAAAAACATACATCCATACATACATACATAAGCATATACAAACATAGATTTTATACGTACATATGCATCCCTTTTTAAAATATCTTCTTATAAAATATAAAAATCGCCTGCAGTTAATTCTCATGGAATTTTAGAGAAAATAAAAATATTCTTACACGAAACACACATACTTACATACATACACTACGCACATATGTACATCGTACGTATGTCTGCATGCCACCATAGAAGTTTACAATTTCCTGAATATGTGTGTTTAGAACACATACTAATGTATATGTATATATATGTGTGTGTGTGTTTGTGTATAGATGTACACGTGTGAGTAATTTTTAAGTATTTAACTTTTTTTTGTATACTCGTTCTGTTCTCATCATGAACATTTTATTTTTGTTTTCCTTTGTATTCAAAAAATCAAAAAAAAAAAAAAGAAAAAAACGAAAAAGGATATGAAATAAGAAATTCAAACAT
>QOCX01000002.1:1906757-1953220 GCA_005959815.1 Sarcophaga bullata
TGGATAGACGAATGATGGATGAATGAATGAATGAATGAATGAATGGATGAAGATTTTTCAAAAATAAATACAAAAAATTTGTTTTATTTTTCTTTGGTGTTGTTGTTGTTATTGTTTTCGTTTTAAAAAACGAAATAAAAAGAATTACAAATTTTCATGCGTCTATCCTTCTGTCTGTTCGTCTGTCTATCTGTCTTAATGTGCTTTTCATATGCTTCTCATATGCTTTTCATAGACAGACAGACAGACAGACAGAGTATTCTCTTAAGCTATTACAAACGCAAAGCATTCCTTTTCATGGCTTTTCTTCGTTCATTCTTTTTTTTTAATATTATTTGTCCAAGTGTAGGAGCAGCATAACAAATCTAATAAGACTCCTAATTATTTAAATATTTATGTAATGAAATCACAAAAAAAAAGTTATAACATGCATACGAGGGTAGTCCCAAAAAGGCTAACATAAATAGAAGTTAAAGAAAATTTTAACGGATTTTTTTTTGTAAATTAAATTGCGAACTTTCCAATTGAAGACCTATTTACTATATTACACATCATAAGCATTTTAATAATTAATTTTTTACGCAATGAAAACTTCATATATTTTATAATGGAAGGCCTATTTAGCATATTTACCCAGACACTTTTGAAGGAAGCCTATTAGAATTCAAAATTTGCAAATCGTAGTGACAATTTCTTCGAATTTTTTGAATTTAAGATTGAGATTGCTTAAGTTTTTAGTCAAAGACTTTATCACAACACCGCAACACAGTCAGTGTGATGTTTCCACCTTATTTCTCAGCTTGGTATTCAATGCACCAGAGATCAGCAATGAATCGGTTTTTCATTACTCATAAGCACCCAAGAAATTTTGAATATAAGTGAGTCAACAATATTGAAATTTAACTACAGACTCTGCCTCGTAGTCACTACAACGTTGATTTATAAGTACACGATGCAATGAGTATGCATATAAGGTTGACATCGAACTCATACCATTCGAAATATTTTTGATTCCGAAGCCTGGTTATAATACTCAGAAATGACTCGAGTGATTCGTAGTTACAACAAAAGAAAAAAGACACATAAGCAACCAAGGCAGAGCAGCAAGCAGAGCAAACACACAACATTCTGGTGTTCGTACGCGATTCATACTTATTTGGTGATTCGTGGTGTATGTGCAGAGTCATGGAGAGTCGAAGTCAACAACATCATACATGTTGTATGAGTTTGAATATGATGAGTACTTCAAACTTTGAATATGAGTAGAGGTTCCATGATATTAAAATAAATATGAGTGGGTATTAGTATCAGAAATTATCAGAAATTATGAGCATGATTCGTTTCTAATCATCTTTTTGAATACTCATTGATACTGATCTCTGCAATGCACTAAAAAGCATTGAATTATACAAGCTTGCGATATGAAATACTTTCGATTTTCCAAGTCTAGAGAATACTTAAATGTGATACGGGTTTACTTTCCTGTTTTATAGAGAATTACTCCTAAGAACTGATTCTATAGAACAGAACGCTTCCAACTATAAATGAGAACTTTATAAGAGAGTTGAACAGGGTTTCAATGAAATCCAATAGTTGCACAGCCTGTAGGCTCTCATCAATATTGCTTGTACTGGCGGGCTTGTAGGAATTGTAATTTCTTTTTTGTCTATTCGTTACAAACGATTTATTTGTTAAATATTCGTAATATTAGGGACCCCAAGCCATATTAAGTTGTTTGTATTACAAAATTTTCAATTGAATCGTTTGTCAGAGGAATGTCTGAAGTAGAAATGAAGACAAATTGGACAAGATTGGTGTTATAAAACGCCTTCACAATATATCCTACAAGCAATATCAAATAATCAGTTTTGAATTATTTGCACAGTGGGGTGATGTTAACGAAAAAGCATAGAAAATTTAAAAAAAAAATTGCAAACGATACTTGAAAGCTTTAAAACTTTTGCAATTTTTCTTCTATCTTAAGCTTATTGACTTGCAATTCTAGTTTTATTTCACTGATAATGAATGAGTTTTTGAGAAAATAAATTTTGTATGCGAAAATATCGTTTAACTAACCACTATTACCGCCACTGCATGCATTATCATTATTTATGAAGCCAAAGAAACAAAAGCTAAGCCAAATAGCAAGACATATAAGACATTAAGACAATAAAAAAAAACGAAACGAAACGAAACGAAACGAAAAATGAGAGAAAGAAAATTCATCTCCAAAATTTTAGCCGCAGGCAATGCGAACAACTTTTAAACTGGCATAGAAAAGATACCGCCTCGAGGTATTGAAACAACCAGAATAGATGGAAATAAGACGACATACCCACTCATACTCGCTGAAAACTACATACACATGCACACACACACAAACACACACACACCCATACTTATTCATTTAATGACAAACTGAACAGACAGTCTAACAAATGAGTAGAAATGTTAACGACTATAATACGGGGTAACAATAACACACAATAACACAGACACACACACATATATATATTGCTTGATGTACAGTGGAATGTTCGTTGAGCGGAATTGCAAAGGAAAAGCTAAAATAGGCACGAATAAAATAGAAGAGTGTGTTCTCTTAAGAAAACTTTCGAAGGGAAATTTTTATTTTTAAGGTAGGTAACTCGCCGTTCAAATGGGAAATTCCACAGTACTGGTATACTCGTATTTGTGGCTGTGTATGTGCGCATATGCCAAGAAAACTAGTGAAGCGTAGCAAAAAAAAAAGCTGCACATTCCTACCAACACTTTGAATGTTTTTTTTTTTCTTTTTTTTTCCTGCAAATTGAAATGTTTAAATACAGGGTGATTTTTCGTAGCATTTTAATGTTAAATAATGTAAAAGCATCATGCCTCAATGATTGTCATTGGTATTTACATACGTACTTTGTCATTACAATCCTTCAGTTAGGACAACAACCTCGTTTCTCAAGCCACCACCCATATTGTGTCCCTAAAGGAGGAGGGATCTACGGTTAAAAGCCGACTCCGAACGATAGACTTTTGAGAAACTTTTGAAAGGCTTGTGTTACCCTAAATCCAAAATCCTTTTACCCAATTCATTACATACAGTGGACTAGCAAAGACCATATGCTAGGTTAAATGTAATGTAAGCAGAGCCTCAGGTCCATTAATCTGCCAAGGCACATAAGTTTTCAAAAGTTCTCTTACAAAGTCCCGCCTAAATGCGTATCTACTTACGGAATTCAGAATGTTTTTAGTCAAATCAATTACTTTCTTTACTGGCCATTAACAACCCGATTACCAGATTTTGGCTTGCCGTAACACATTCTTTCAGGAGCATCTGCTTCTTGCACGCCTACGTCAGTTGGTCCACCAATCGATGACCAAGGCTTCCTTGATTTGGTTCTTCCAACACAAACAAGGCCGTATTTTTCTCTGACTTCCGTAGATTTACGCATCAAATACCCGTCTCACCGCAGCATCCTCCTCTATTCGAACGGAGTCAGCGCAGCCGCTGGATGTTAATACGCTGCACAACGTCTATGTCGTTGAGGAGCTTATACAGCTCACTGTTGGGTAGGTTTTCATTGGATTTATATTTTTATGTGGTGGGTTCCTAGTCCTACGCACAACCCAAATTTAACGTCCAGGAGATTGGACTTCGCTGCAAGCATTAGTTATTATCCAACGGGTGCTAGTATGCTATCCAGGAGAGGCTACGAGGAGGCTGCTTGTCAACTTAAATACAGCAAGGCAAGGATCGTCCTGGAGTTCTCCACATTGATCACAGTCAGAAACTTTACCTTGCTTGAATGCATTCCATCCCTCCCTCGAATCAATTGTGATACAAAATTTTTTATAAAATTTGAAATTAAGGCCGTATTTCCCATGATACCACCCGAATGGTACACCGTGTAATCTTAGTTGCGGCCTCCGTACACACACAATATGTGTGTGGTGAAGGTGTATTTGCATGCATGTGGCACGAGATTGAAGTCGATTTTTTTTTTATTTTTTCTTCAAACGTTTTACTTCAAATGCTTTTCTATGGTTTTTCTATTGTTGCCGTTGTTAAGCATGGCAAAAATCAACAACAACAACAACAACAAAAACGACAACACATAACACAAACAATAAGAAAGAAAACATAAAAACGGTAGTTGGTAGTGGTTGTGGATATTTCGAATAGAAAGAAAAGAATATTTGAAGCACAAGAAGGCCTACACTAACAACAACAACAACAACAACAACAACTACAACGACAATAGCAAAAAAACAACACAAATTTTAATGAAGATATGTGGCATGCATGCATGTATGGTCTTTTCTTCTTCATGCAATTCACTACTAAACTGTATAATGACAGTGACTGACTGACTGACTGACTGACTATTGATGCTAAAGATGATGAAGTCGTTCTGTTGTTCTGTTGTTCTGTTTCGCCTTTCAAATTCACTCAACATGAATGAAAATGATGACGATGACTGTTGGAAATGATGATTTTTCCTTTTGCACTGCCTATTATTTTTTTCCATTCTACACTTATGTGCTGTTGTTGTTGTTGTTGTTGTTGTTGTTGTTGTGGTTGCTTTAAGTTGAGTTGTCTATGTTAAGACATTCTGAAAAATTTTTTTTCCAGTTTCGTTCTCCTGCTACCAGAATTTTTAGTTGACTGGTTGAGTTGGTTGAGTTGGTTGAGTTGATTTGGAAAACAATACAAAACAATTGTCTGATGCCGTTCTCCATGTGTGTGTCTTTAGCCAGCTTGTCGGATTTCTTTTTTTTTTTCTTCCTTGCTGATATCGAAAATTTAGTGTCAGTTTCTTGGCTATCAAGTTTTTTCTGTGTCTGTTTTGCTAGAATTTCAATTTTTCCTCATTTTTTTTCTTTTCTTGTATTTTTCGTTTGTCATGTTGTTTGTTGTTGTTCTTTTATCCTGGTGATGAATGGATATTTGCTGTTTAGTTCCATCATCCATATTATTGACGTTTTTCTTTCATTTGCAAAATGGTCAAGACAAACAAAACAAAACAACACAAAAGGCATAATTATGCTTAAGTTTCCATTTAAGTTTACATTTTAAAGAGCGATTGAGTCTTAAAGAGTTTCATGAAAGGTTTTTTGGACATTTTTTTTGAACTTCATTCTGTAAAACTTTCAATTAAGAAATCAACGATTCGTTCAGTACTAACGATCTTAAGGTGGCCATAACACCTCTGGAGAGCGTATAATCCACAACATTATCTAAGATTGTTCAATAATACCGCCTGTCTCTAGATAGCGAGATAGCGGGATAGCCCATGGATTTCTAACAAAGCTAATGGGCTTGCAAATTCTGGCTCAATAGAAAATTCAATTCAAATCATATGTGAGAGCAATGCCAAGCTCTACTGAATATCACACAAATAAGCGCACAAAAGCTTTAATGCTTTGAGAATGGTCAAACCACTTGCAGAGAGTCCATATACAAGTCTGACTCAATATGGCTACATGCAGAATAAAATTTATCATTAAACCTAGCCAGATTTCACCTTGAAGTGACCGCAGTTTATTTGGTAGTTTTTTTTAAATTGGGGATCGTGGTACAAACATCAGCCCCAGGCTTCAAAACAAAACAAAAAGGAAGTAGGAAAAAATATTCTTTTTGGCTACTTTCTCTCAGCAGCCTTCTAGCAGAAACTCTCAGACTAATTGCCATGAAAACGTTTCTCAGAAATCTATTGTTGGGAGTCGAATGTAAACTGTAGGTCTTGCCACTCATGAATAAAATTAGCACACACAGTAATAAGAGGAGCTATCATGTAATCCTAACTGAGTGTTATGATCAATTAAGCAAAAGAAAAAGATTCCATCTTGAGGACCTCACACCAGTTAAAACACATTGTTGACCTGAGTTGACCTAAGCTAGATGGCAAGGAATACCTCTCCATGATGAGGCAATTGTCTGACACTTCTTAAACACACCGAATTTTTTTTTTTTTTTGACAGAGCGTATGTTGTCAAAGGCGATTTGAATAAAATTCGCAACTGCATAGGAATTTCAGATTGGCTGATGTTATATGGGTGTTACAACAGCAGCTTGGCAGCCAAGCAACCTACCTCCATTGTAGCATAAGCACTTGAGAAAAAAACTTCATGTTTAATACTCCACCTGTAGAATAGATCCTTAATAATTAAGACTTTAATTTACTCCAACACTTTACTGTCACATAAAGCATACACTGACACTGACACTAGCATTCTTTGATTTCCCTTTTAACTTCCCACTTTTCATTACGAGTTCTATCAAGAACTCTATTCACATACTTTCATTACGAGAATTTCGTTGAATTTTATGGCCCCAAATATTAAATTCTTTAAACAAAATCACACATTAAATGACGACAACGAGCTACAATTGTAAGGAAATTTTATATAATTTTTACGTCTGTCTGGCCTACAGTATGTCCGTCTGTCTGTGGCTAGCATAGACTGAAAATTATTGAATTAAACAAAAGCAAAAAAAAAAAAATAAAAAAATTTAAAAAAAAGTAAAAAAATAACAACGCCGTTGTAGAGAAATATTGTAATGAAAGGACTACAAAGATTCATTAAAGTAATTAAAAGATAATTAAACACATTTTCCAACCATTTTCGCACGTAAGGTGTTGAAGTCAGTTAAACACAAGCCAAACACTTGAATATAAATATATAAATATCCATACACACACACACATGCATACATACGTATGTACATACGCATAAACATACATACTTGCATAATATACATGAACACATGCATTAAGCAGAGAGTGAGTGAAAGAGAGAGTGAAAGAGCGAGAGAGAGAGAGAGTGAGAGAGATAAATTAAAGCATAAATACTGCACACACATAAACACACATAAACCAATTCAATGTTGTACGATATTAAAGCTTAAATACGCACTTATACATATGCAAACATTATAAACATATTACACCTACACAGCCACACACACACATCACTTTTGCTCTTTAACTTGCTTTCATTTCATCTCTTGCTCACGCAACTCTTTCTACTCTGTTTAATAACAGCACACACGAACACATGCACACATACTTGTATGCTTTAATAAAAATGTTTTGAATGTATGTATGAAAGAATAAATTTCTGTAATATTTTATGGATGTATGTATGTATGTATGTATGTATGTGTAGTTGTTGTGAATATTTATATTTTACACATCAGAACACTGTGTTAATACATGATTTGTGTGTGTGTGTGTATAAGTATGTCTGAGTATATTTACAAATGGTCAGCCTGTTACGTTTAAATTATCATGGATGTTTGAACTGTTATACTCACACACAGCCCACTCGCACATACAGTTAAGCATAGAAACATAATGACTTACATTTACAAATACTTATAAAAGCTGCCTTTATTTGTATTTGTAAATATTTATTTACACACAAACACACACACACGTGTATACGAGTACAATATAATTGTATTTACAATGTATGTTAGTACATCTGCAGTAGGTGTACATATGTATGCATGTGTAATTAACATTGAATTTAAAATATTCTATTTATTATTCATTCATATTCATTACATTTTCATTCATTCATTCATTCTTTCATTGGAAATACAAAAAACACACACACACACACACACACACAAAGAAACAAACAAATTTTAATTAAATTTAAAAATTCCATACGAGCGCTGAATGGAAAAAACTGCAAGTGAAGTAACTTTTCAACCTTTTTCGCACATTTCGGACAATAGCTCAACAATAATTTGGCAAATAGTTGGTATTCAAATGCTCCAATGTTAGAAAAAACCACATAATCCTAATGGTGAAAAGGTGAAATGACACTGTTTATGCAACAACTCCTAACGAACACTAAAATAACTCTCCTAGAATGTTGTGTGTTTGCTCTGCTTGCTGCTCCGGTCTTTTTTGCTTGTGTGTCTTCTTTCTTTTGTTGTAAATGCAACAACAACTCACTTATAAATACATATTGTAAGTATTTTTCTAAAGTTATGAATTTAAATGAGAGTAGGCTTATGAATCAAACATGTTTTGAATGGGTATGAGTTCGATGTGAACGTTGTACGCATACTCATTGAATCGTGTACTTATGAATCAACGTACGTTGTAGTGGGTATAAATGAAGCAGAGTCTGTAGTTAAATTTTAATATTGTTGACTCACTTAAAATTTCATGAGTGCTTATGAGTAGCGAAAAAAAACGATTCATTGCCGATCTCTAATTCGTAATACAATTAGTTTGAAACCACTTGGAGTCCTGTTCATAATCTGCAATTGCAGGCCAACAGAAGTTGCTTGTCATACGAATATGGTGTTTTGAATTGGTGGTAATGGCTCTTCTAGAGTGAATAACGAAATTACGCAAGTGCTTAAATAGCGGAAGTCTACTTCCTAGAAAAGGCTGAAAATTGAGTCACTGAAAAAGCTGCAAATGAGAGCATAAAGTTACTTTGGCCACTGTCTCAACAGTGTTCTGGCAAAACGACCTTTTTGAAAGTGAAGTACATAAATTGCCACTGAAAAGTTTTAAAAATCGTTAATCGAAGCCTACTTTAAACTATAGGTCCTGCCTCTAATGGATAAAAAATTAACACACACACACAGTATGAGTGCTATGAGAAACTAGTTTGTAATCCTAAACTTAAGAGTTTCTATGACCAATTAAGTACTTTTCTTATGCTGATATTCCGACCATCGTAGCAGAATACAACAATATATCAGAACGTATACAAAAATTGACTTCTTTTGAACGAAAAGTAGTTCTTTATTGTGGCATTTAAGCCATTTTATAACGGCACTCTTTCGCTTTCCCACGCTCTTTCACTACACTCCTACGGTCTTTTATTTGTGTTGGCAGCCAATTAATGTATTGTTTTATGCATTTAACACAACTTCATATGCAAATATACATACAAGCACAAACACAAGCACACAAAGATAAATTGAAATCATTTATCAATGCATTTGTGCCTCATGTACATGTACGTGCACATGTACGTGTACATGTATAAGCCTTTGTATGTTGCAATAACATGTTGTTGCCATTGTTTGCTTTACGTTTGGCCCGTCATATTGTGTTTTTGTTTTTTTGCATTCGAAAATTATTTTTTTGTGGTTGTTTGAAATTGAAATTTATGTATTCGCAGGATTTTTGGGATTTTTGAATTTCTGGATTTTGTAATTTTGCAATACGCATCGCTAATCAAAGGGATACACAGTGAATGAACTGAATGAACTGAATGAGTGAATTTATTTACGTTTGTTGCTGTATGTGTACGCATATGTTGTATTGTTGTATTGTTTTTGTTTTTGTGTTTATGTTTAGCAATAGTTGTAGTTGTAGTTGTAGTTGTTGTTGTTTTTGTTGCAGTTGTATTTGTATTTGTATTTGTATATGCAGTCAGCTTAAAGCATTTTATTATGGCAACTTTTGTATTTTCTATTAAGAATACAACTCTCTCCGTTTACTTCAACAATTTCAAAAGAAAATGTTTTACGTGATATGCTCTCAAGCATAATTTAAGATTATTTGTAATTAGAATTTTCATTTACAACGAAAACGTATACATATTCACCCTATAATCGGCTCTGTTAGACGTTGATTATGTGGATAGGTGTTCCAACATCAGTTTGGTTAAGGCAGATACGATTAATAGAATAAGCGAAGTAGTCCATGATCATACTTTGATGACAGTACTAAACAAAGTTTAATTACATGGTCACTGGCAAAGGAAAACACACAATTATCTCGACAGACTTTAAGTTCTCAGACACCCATAGAGTAAGCATGTAAGAAAACTTAGTGGAATTAACAACTTTTTTTAGTTCTCATAGAGACGTAAAGACTTCGGCCATTAACAGAAGTTTTATTAGCAAATAACAAGGACAATAAGCAAAAACAATAAGAATTTAGACGACGCCGTAGTCTAGTAAGTAGTGTGCTGGCTTATTAGACGTAAAGCCTCTGTCAGACTCTAGGCCAGGCATCAAACCAACAGGTCAGACATCGTCTCAGCAGATTTCTGGCAAAAACTGTGAAAGCAAATAAATTGCCATGTAAAGTTCCTCAAAAAAATTTGCCGTTTGGAGTCAACTTTAAACAGTAGGTCCTGCCACTCAGGTATAAAATTAACACACACTACATAAGTGGTGTGAGAAGCTAGGTTGCAATCCTGACTGAAGGGTTGTAATAACCAATTATATATATAAACAATAAGCTTATCTTTCTCTAGATTAAAGCAATATTTTATAGGAAGTCATTGTGCAAAGTCCCTCTTAAACAACGACTAATCAGCCACCAGTCTTACGTGATCAGTGTATAGTATCTTTTGCTTTCGTAGAGAGGACACATCTGTAAACGTTTCAGCACAATGATAAGCGATGCATATTAACTGCATTAACCTTAGGTAGGTAGGGTAGTTGAAAGGAGCAGACCACTATCAGTTGTAGGAAATTAATTTCTTATACTCCTAGTCTCTTAATGAAATGGAAGCTAAAGCTCCATTCATAAAATATTGGGGTCTCTTGTTCTCTATGGAAGTACTATCGGTGCTATACGAGACATATTTTCATTTCAAATGCATTTATCAAGTCGAGAGGCCCGTAAGGAAATCTGTCAACTCTCTTAGGATAGTGGGGTAAACATATCGATGAAAAGGTCTTTGTAGGAAAAATACAAATATAACGCAGCCCTTAGACCATGATCTCGGGATATCAGATCTATGCAAACGTGAATGTAAGATTTCTAATAAATTGAATAGAACAAGTTGAATATCACCATGGATCTTCTCTCTAACACTTCTAAAGATTTCTTCAAACGTTTTAACGTTTAAATCTGTAGTGTACACTTATCTTCTGCTAAGTTTTTATTCCTTATCTTATGATGATTCTTCAATGGATTTTGTTTCTTTCTTTTTTTTTTTTAGTTGCTAAAAGGCGAAAGCAAAACTGAAAAGTAAATTTAAAATTTATTTGATTTTGTTTTTTAAGGAATATTTTTTTATTTCTTAAAAAAAAAATCAAAAAATCAATGCGTAATAAAATTTTCTAATATCAACAGAAAACAATCTATCTCTCTCTCTCTCTCGCTCTCGCTCTAGCTCTCGCTCACTGTATATCACAACTAATAATTGTGCAAACTTTGTCTAAAAAAAAATTCTTAAAGTTCTTCGTTCATATAGAATTTTATAACCTTTAGGCATTTGCATTGCATATACACACACACTCATACACTTGATACACTTACACAGGAAGAACACTAACATAGATCCCTAAGAGCATATGTATGAGTGTCTCTACCTTCCTAACTACCTACATCCATACATATACACTTACAGCAAAAATGAACAATAAAAGAAAAACGGGGGGAGAAAAGCAAAAACAAAAATGAAAAAAAATCTGCCAATAAAGCCTTAAGGGTTGGTCTGATATGAACATAAACTACATGACGAATGTTGTTGCTGCTACACCACTACACCGCTACACACTATACAACAACAACCAGCAACAGCTACAGCAATGACAATAACAAATACACTGCAAAGAAGAAGTATGTAGTGGTGGGTGTGTGTGTGTGTGTAAGAGCATAAGAAAACTTGTACGAGTTTCGTAAGTCAAGTTAAAATGAATGATTTAGGAATACAGCGACAGAGTGACACAAAGAGAGAGAGAGAGAGAGCGAGAGATTGAGCATAGAAAAGAAAATTGAACCTTAAATACACACACCACCTTACCTATTCTCTTTAGGTCGCTTGCTCACTCTCACTCTATCTCTCTCTCACGTTTTTAGTGCTTGCATTCCCTTTTTGATTGAGTTCGTATGTGTACTCTGAAGAGTGTAAGTATAAATGTGTTGGTTGGTCTTTGATGTGTTTGAATGCATTTGATTCCTTTGAGCGTGTGTAGTTCTTTTTTTTCCATATTCTTCTTCTTCTTTTTTGCCATCTTGCTGTTGTTTATGGTTTTGGGCTAAAAGCAAGTAATTTTGTTGAATGCCCCAAAATCAGAGCATAACCAAAATTCAATTGGTTAAGGACAAACGTAACGAAAAAAAGAAACAAGAAAAACGAAAAACGAAAAACGAAAAAAAAAACAAACAACAACAGCAACGAAAACGCCAACGACAACACAACTGCCAAGAGAAGAGATGTAAAATGTAAAAAAAAAAAACAAAACCAAACCCTAGAGAAAGTAAACCAAGAGGCAACAATAATTTGGAAGAAAAACGAAAAATGAAGCAAAAACGTACAACAACAACAACAGAAATTATTTAAAATTTTAATTCCCCTTTCGTGGAGGAAGAAGACGAACAAGTTTTAAAACGTTCAAGAGACACGAGAGCTTAAAACAAAGATTATTTCGGCCATCAAAACTATTCAAAGGACATGTATTGTGGATGTATTTACGCGCTTAACAGTACAATATTTAAAGAAACAAAGCCTGTCTTGGCCTATAATTGGCCAAGAAGAGACTTAAGAAGAGACTTTTGAAAATCTTAATGAAAGGTGTAATCAAAAGAAATCCATGCCATAATTTTTACATAAAATTACAATAGATTTCCGAGAAACTTGTTATGGAATTTCCATTTTACTTTCAGAAGTCTGCTGGATAGTCTCTTCATGGTAATGCAGATCGGGGCTAGAAGAGTAATGATGGATTAATGAAGCTGAAACCAGGCCATGAGCTATTGGGAAGGAATATGAGTACTGGGAGTAGGTCGTACACACAAATTTCATTCATTTTCTTAAATTAAGCTAGACTAGGCCCATGTTCTTACAGAATTTAAAGCCTGAAGAAGTATTTTAAAAATTAAATCCACTTTAAACCTTTACTCTGCCATAATTTTTTTTCTTCTTTTCATGTATTATTGTTCCAAATGCTAGCAGGGAACTTAATTTATTTCGTTTTTTTTTTCAAGAGCTTTCACTGTACGCCTGGATTTGAAATATCCAGCACATGCATATCCAAAACAAAGATACGTATGTGTATGTGTATGTATGTAGGTGTATGTGTGTGTGTTATTCCTTTTTTTTATATTGTATTTTATAAAAATGCATTTGAAGTGCTCTTGTTTCTTTTTTTGGTAAATTTTTTATTTCTTGATTGTGTTCCCGTTGCCTTTGGGGGGTCAGGTGTGGGTACACAGCATGGCTTAAATATATAGTTTTGCCAGCATTGGTTCGTTTGCTGTTTTCTTTTTTTTTTATATTCATTTCGATATGGTTTTGGCTGTCCTTTTTAGGTGGCTATCGGTATGGTTTGGCATGCATGTATGGCCTGGAATTTATGCTCTCATCTGTTTTCATTTCGCCAAGCCTGGCTCGGCATTGCCTGAGTGTTGGTTGGGTAGTGCTGGCAACTAAAGCCCAAGGCAAGGAAGTGAATCAAAGGAGAGCTTTATAAACCTTTTTTTTTTAATATTTATACATACACCACTACTGAAGCTTACATACATACATACATACATACATGTATACACATAGTATGTATGCAATATGTATGTACACATCGATGTTTTTGTATCTACATATACATACATACATATGCATACTCTCACAAAAAACATCTCGAATTTCATTTATTACATTTAATTTTCGTTTCGTGTATGTATGTGTGCGAAAGTGCGGTTTTTTTTTTTGTTCATGCCAAGTATGTGGTATCATCGTTCAGCTATTTATATGTATGGGCACCAGCAGGCAGGCTGTGTCTGATTGTATGTATTTAATATGCCTCCAGGTAAAATAAAAGGTTAAACAATGTTTAATTGAAAGAAAAGTTAATGTCACTGCATACATATGCTATATACAGTATGTATGTATGTATGTATGTATGTATGTATGTATGTATGTATGTATGTATTTATGTATGTATGTATCACATTCTTACCCTTTTGTATTGTAATATAAGAGACACAAAGACAAATTGAATCGTTTTTTTTTTTGTTTTCTTTTGTCTTTGCTTGGCTTTGTGCATAAAATATTAAAAAAAAATAAAATTTTTAAATGTTGTTTACAAAACAAAAAATTTTGGATAACAAAAATAAAAAAAAAATATTCTAGGCTTGTAATGCATTTCCTTAATATAAAAATTATTAATTAGTGGCCTAGAAAAGTGGCATAGAAAAATCATACTTCATGTTAGGTTAAGTATAATTGGCAGCCGCCTTAATAGGCACAGCTTACTTGGGTCTAATAAGGTACCTTTGTAACACTGACATTAGATTTTCCTTCAAATAATTCAAACTGCCGCTAATCATTCCTCAGACTTAACTAGAGTTTTTAAAGGGTTGTTGCCTTTATTTAGACTCATGCTGTCAACAAATTCTGAATACCCAAAGATTCTCTTTCTTAGGTTCCCAAGCACCAAACAATGACAGAGAATATGTTCTGATGTCTCCTCCTCTTTTCAGAAGACGTCCCAGTCTCCGGGAATGTACATCCAAAGCTCAGTGCCCATTATAACTACAATGAGGTCCCTAAGATAGACCAGATTTGCCTGGTCCTTCTGTAAGTGATTTCATTTCATTTCCATCTTTCTTTTGCAAATGGCTGAAGTTTTCTTCTCTGTAGAGGAATGCCAATCCCATGTAAGAATTTAATTGGATTTTCCATTGTGCCAGCTTTAACAAGGTCGTCGACTTTGTTGTTACATTCGTGAACAGTAACCCATGTGTGGGTAACCGCTAACGTTATCTTTTCAAGAGGTGTTTGGAATTCTTGGGCTATCTCAGATGTGGTGTACACATTCAATAGGACATCTAATGGTTGCTTTACTGTCGATAAGTCAGCATACGATATACTCTGATATCGGATTCGTACAGTGACTACATTTATAGCCATTGTTTCTATCCGATTAGCACTACAGTAATCGAGTAATGCAAGGGATAATCAAAGTTCTGTAAAGATTACATATCTGGATCCATGACCCATGAGTGAATACTTAGAAAACGTTCTCAAGGAAGTTGTGTCTAATACCATACAAAGGATTTCTTTTTACTACTACCCCCCGCCCCTGGCATATGAATAAAAAGAAAATCGACATTTGATTAGCCGCCATCGACACCTTCTCTCAAGTGGACATGACCTCTAAGTCCAATACTGACACTGAGTCGTTGAAGGCATTACAAAAACTTATACCCAATCCAAGCATATCGTAGGAGGTGATATAAATTATAACAATGAGACCATAAAACGCTGCTAAAAAAGGATTCATGCAACAAACAAAAACCCAAAAGACACTTGGACACATACATACAAAGGTGCATACATGTACAGGAATAAGGGCCACGCATTGTTGTCGTTTCCATATCGTTTCCTAAGCAATGACTGACTGCGATATCCATTCAAATGGAGATTAAACGAACAAACGATTGAAGACAACAACACAAACATTAAAAGGAATAGGAGAGTAAAAGTAGAAGAAAGAAAAACATTCAACTGTAAAGGAAAAAGGAAAAAGAAAGAAAACAGAAAACATTCACACACAAATCATAAAATGTCCGAAGGATAAGTTAAGAAGAATTTATTGCTGCCAGCAATTTGAATGGATTTCTCATTTCATAACATTTTTGTTGTATTCGATTCGGGTACAGTTCAGTTTCAGTTCAGTTTAGTTCATCATTATCATCGTTCTCATCACATGCTCGGTTCTCTTCTCTTGCAATGGCATTTTTCTTCGTATTCCTTTAACTTTATTGTTGTTGTTATAGTTGTTGCTGCTGTTGTTGTTGTTGTTGTTGTTGTTATTTTTCTTAAACATGTTGCTATTGCTGGCCTGTTGTTACCTCCCGTGTGTTGTTGCCAGTGAGCCTTGTAGCCCTTTAATCTCTCTTTCTTTCTTTTTCCTCCCACAACAAAAGCTAAGTTTACACGCATACATACATACGTATGCGCTTCTTATAAGCATTGAATGTTATTTTATTGAGAGCGCAGTTTAAAGGAAATCAAACAAGAATACGGTATTGATTGTCGTGCAGCACAATAAATGATTTGGGCTACGAGGTTCGGCAATTTATTTTCAGCAACATTTACAGGGGGGGCTGATTACGTGAGAGATTAAATTCATGTGTAGTGGGAAGACTTTAAAGCATGATTTTATGGAATTAAGAAACATTGGAGGCCTACACACAATAATCAAAGGAATCAAAGCACTTTATTTTATTAGAGCACATGCCAATGTGGCATCGATACAATAATGAAAAATAAGGCACAGGCACAATGCTGTTATCAATAGAATACTTTACTGTCAATAGTAAACACTTTTAATCGCTTCTATAGCGTTACCATTGAGTTACCGGCCTATACATCAGGCTTTGAAAAAGGTCATTAAGGATGAAGTTCCTTTTTGGCATTTGAAAAATACATTGGTTCCACCGAGAAGCCAACGCAGCATAGTAGCTAGTATGTTTGCTTATTAGACATGAGACCATAGTTCAAAACCTAACCAAAATATCTTAAACGAAACAAATAGTAAAAAAATATTTCTGCGGCGACTTCCTCTCAGCATTCCTCTTTAATTCGAATTGCACCTTTGCTAATTAGCTTATCGTCTACAGAAGGTGTTGCATGATCCATTTTCAATACTGCCTGGTAGACGTGGTCTAGTAGGTAGTGGGTTGACTTATTAGGCGTGAGGCCTCGGTTCAAACTCCAGACCAGACATCAAAGCGAGAATATAAAAAAATATTTCCTCGGCGAGTTCTTCTGAGCAGATTTCTGGTAAAAACCCTGAGAATGAAATAAAATTGCATGAAAGTTTCTCAAAAATTTGTCGTTCAGAATCGGCTGTAAACTGTAGGTCCCACCACTAATGTATAAAATTAACACACACAACATCAGTGGTGTGAGGAGAAGCAAGGTCATAATCCTGACTAAAGGGTTATGATGACCATGACCATTATGTATGTATGCAGCGTGGAGATCATGTTAAGCCTTTTCATTTCAATCATACAAAGGACGGGACTACTTATGTACACTCAAAGACATAAAACGTATTCCCTGTTGCTTACCACATCGCTTAACTCCAGATAGTCTATTAGATTACACGGAAAATATTGCTATAAACAGCTAGCAATAGCAGTTATTATGTGGCAACCTTTCAATCTGAGGGGAAAATGTCGAAATGGAATGGGTTTGCACTACCATCGAAGAGTTCCAGTACCACAGTCGAACTTGTTTACTTTGAGATTCGTAAGCGCTATCATATTCCGAATATTGTGAAAACGAGAGCGCCTAAATATTTTGAAATTCTCATTGTATAGGGTGTCCACACATACATATGTGTGCACTACAGAAGGTCTGAAACTTTCTTTTCTATTTTTCTTTGGTTTCGTTTCTTTTTCTTTCCTTTTTTTTTTGTAACAATTTCAAAAAGAAAACTTTTTCATTGGTTCCACACTTTACTTCTTCTTCTTCTACTTCTATTAAAAACAAAAATGGGAAAAATTCTGTCTAGAAATCTTTGTTTAAAAGTCAATCAAGAAAAAAAAACCAAAAGAAACCATAGAAGATGCTCGTGCATAAGTATTTTAAAATATTTTAATAAATTATCGTTATCGTATTGGGTTTTCTTTCTCTCTCCTTTTTATTTTTCAATTTTGTGTTTTTGTTTTTATTGTTTCACATACACTTTAACCAATACATATGCATGTGAATGAATATCCTTAAAAAACCAAAGAAACAAAAGGATAAAAACGGGATTTTTTTTTTGTGTATTTTTTACGGAAATAAAAAATGACTCTTTGGCTGAAGTAAGAGAAGAGAAAACCAAGAGAATCCTACAAAACCCCCCCAATACAATATGAGGTTACTTTAAGGTTGAGGGTTATTCTCATATACATGTATGTGTGTGTGTGTGTTAGTGTGTTGGTTTTCTCTTTGGGGTTTTTTTTTACAACAATAGCAACAACATAAACAAAAACTGTCTTAAGGCAGTTTAAAATTGAGAGATAAGGTCTTTTGCCTGCAAAACTTTTCCGTTATTCTTCTACAATATTTGCAAGAGCATAACCATACACACACGTATGTGTGAGTGAGAGAGAGCGTAACATGTTGGATGTAAGAGTTTCGTTTTTTTTTTTTTTTGCCGTTACTAGAAACCTAAGAAAGAGAAAATGGGGAGAGTGAAAGAGAACTAAAAAAGAAGAAAAAAAGAGACTCTAACCTGCAGTAATATTGAGAGAAACAAATACTTCTAGCCATACAAGCATATATGCTATGTTTGTATATGTAAGAATATGCTTTGTAGGTTTACGTATGTGTTTATAAGAACATGTGGGAAAGCATACAGTTGTTATAAACTAAATAGAATTGCTATTGGAAAAGAATTGAAGTTTAAAGAATTGAAGAATGTTTCAAAGAGAGAGAGCGAGAGACACTATTGTGCTGTTTCTGCTAGACGAATGCTTGTAGATAGGCATTCGTCTTACAGAAACATTGGTGATGATTCATGATGCAGTAGTGCAGGCATACATACATAATTGGCCATTACAACCCTTCAGTCAGGATTATGGCCTAGCTTCTCACACCACTTATGTTGTGTGTGTTAATTCTATACATGAGCGGCGGGACCTACAGTTTAAAGTTGACTCCGAACGACAGATTTTTGGCAATTTCATGGCAATTTTATTTGCTCTCAGAGTTTTTGGCCAGAAATCAGCTGAGAGGAAGCCGTCGAAGAAATATTTTCTTCATATTTCGTTTTTGAAGTCTGACCGGGGATTCGAACCATGGGCTTTCGTCTAATATGCCAACACACTACCTACTAGACTACGGCGACTTCATATAAGGCGTGCAGGCATAACGCAGTAATACAGTCCTGAAATATATTAACTAAGCAGATAACATCGCTGACTTTTGTTACATAACTAACATCAAAGATTATGAAAATAAGTGCCGTAACTTTACGGCAGCCATTTTATCTGTAAATATAGAATCCTGGCAATTCTTTTCAAGAAGCGACACGAATACTGGGTCCTCTTTTTGTCATACAATATTGGCAACCTTTAATTCAAATGTATACACGATTATGAGAATCAAAGAACGCCATTCGCGTCATAGAGAGCTGTAAGCCTCTGTCTTTGTAATATCCGACAAATTTTCTGCCGAAGACTTGTACACTTGAAGGCTTGAGACGATCAGGCAAACAGAAATTACTGTCTTACTGACCTAATTGGCCATTACAAGCCTTTAGTTAGGATTACGGCCTAGCTTCTCATTGAACGACTGAACTTTATTACTGAAGTTTATCAAACGTTCTGAGATTCTATTCTAGAAGATAAGATAAGAGTTTTGATGATAAAGACCTTATTCGAATGGCTTGCTTATGATAATCATTTCTACTTTGTTACCAACTGCTGTACACTGTTTTAACGTTGCGACCATAATATACGATATCAGTTAACAAAAACAAAAACAAACAAAAAAACGAAAAGAAAAAAAAAGAAATCCAATCTAGAAAACTTACAATCCCTATGAAACCCAAAAGGAAACTTTTACTTTATCTAACCACGACGATGTAGTGGTATTTGTATAGAGTATGTATGTGTGTAGTATGGAGTGGAGTGTATGAAACTGCAACAGCATAAATGTCTGCAGCAAAAGGAATCCAAGAGCCTTAAATGAAGATGATGAACAATTTCCAACAGAAAAATTCCCCAAGTGAGCATTTCTAAAAATGAAAAACGAAATGAAATGATTTTTGCTTGGGTCGGGTCGCTGGTTTCCTTTTGGCTCTCTCTCTCTGAGTAGCATATTTGTTAAGCTGTAACTGGAGATGGTAAGTGGAAACTGTTGGTATGACTGAATGGCTCAATGGTTGGTTTCGTTGGTTAGCTGGATGGCAAAATGTTTAGAGACGTTGTTCAGTGCTTAAGGGTTTGTTGTGTTTTTAGGGTTTGTAGTTGTTGTTTCTAACAAAAATTACAACAAAAACAAAAAACAAAAAAAAAACAACAGCAAAATGCCCAAGAGTATTATATATGCAGAGTAAAGTATGTAGGTGTGTAGGTGTATGTGTGTGTGTGGATGTGAGTGCAACAAAAGTTAAGAAATTGTTATGGTAGTTGTTGTGTTCATAGGATCCTCGGGAAAATTAAAATAAAACGGAAGAGAAGAAAGAAAATAAACTCAAGCCACCCAATAGATTAGTAAACTTGTGTTACGATATAATGACACACCTACACATACATTCAACATATCTAAGATACGAGGGTGAATTTATAATTAATTTTATTTAGACTTGAATTTATGCCACTCAAACAATTCAAGACAAAGAAAGTATAGTAGGACTCTTGGATTACAGAGTGATTGATTTGGAGTGGTCGTCGTAGGCTATGTTGACTTTCTAGACGTGAACTATGAGGACAAGCCTCAGCTGTAGCACCATGATAAATAGGATTTCTTTTGTAATCTTCTGACTATGACTCTGAGGCGTCAAATTACAATGAAAAGTTTCTTAAATTTGTCGCTCGGAGTCGACGTTAAACTATAGGCTCGTTCACTACATGGGTAGTGTAGGAAGCTAAGGAATAATCCCGACCTTACAAACAAAACAAAACACATGCAATTGATGGTTTGTATAATTGAAATTATGCTGCAACATCATTATCAATTGACCCATGTTTGTAACATAAAACTTTACTTCCACATGCCATAGGAGAGAGCATAATACATACAAGAAAAAAAGAAGAAAGGAGAAAATAGAACGAATATGATTTCTTGCTTCGATTCATTTTGACTTGGTTGACTTGTCTTGGTCTAAATATGTGGCATGGTATGGTAACAGAACCTGACTGACTTATTTTAAGGCAAATAATTCTGGCTGGCATGCTGGCTGCTTCCCTTGTAATGCTATGCTATGTACTGGTATTACAAATGCACTAGTATTAGTGTGTTAGTATTAGTTGTATTAGTTGTATGTATTACTGTGTTGTAGTTGTTACAAAAACTTTTTGCCCATGGCTTATATTTCTTAGTCTATCTCATTTTCGTCATCGTCGTCATCATCATCATCATCATCATCATCCACATCCTCATAGACATCCTTATGCTTACAGTGAACGTAGACGTTAACAGAGCTGCTATAAGCCGTAGGCTATATTGCTTGCACCATTCTGTTGTATTACTTGCTGCTAAAGCAACGTGTGCCTGACTGATAAGGAGGGTTGGCTGGTTGGTTTACGGTGGGCGTTTTGCGTTTGTATGTTTATTACTACAACAAAAAAAGCAACAATAAGAGATTTTTTTTTACTTCTTCGTTCATTACCTAAGGCTTTCAACCGTAAGGTTTTTGTCTATGCTGAACTTTGTTTTGTAATATTTTTTTAATACTGCGCTAATACGTTACACTTTTCTAAAGCTTTTCTTTGTTTGTTTCTCAAACAATAATTACTTTCGGGTTTAATACACCCACCACCATCAGCCACCCTTTATGATATGGCATGTTGCAAATCAAGTCAGGTCTTTTGTTTTCAATCTCATCATGCTCTGTGCACATTACTGTTTTTTTTTTTTGCTTTAGTTTTGAGCCTTAAAGGCTTTAAAGCTTAAAAATGTCATGTTTTTTCTTTTGCTATTTTACTATGAACCCTTCCAAAAACACCAATACCATCAGTGCCACAATAAGTTTGGCTTATACTCGCTTACCTTTACTTATTGGTTGGTTTGGTTTGGTTTGGCTTGGCTTGGTTATATTATCTACATCCTGATTACCTGAGGCAGTTTTCTATACAATTTTTCCTTCTTTCTTTCGTTCCTTTTTTCTCATGTTGTTGTTGTTGTTGTTGTTGTTTTTTCTTATTTACTAGTGAAAAAAGGAAGAAGAAAACAAAAAACCTCTCTTCTAATTTGGATTTTCGAAAATTTGTTTGTTTCTGATCCTTTATCATCTGCATTAATAACGTATTTGTGTATGACTGTAAGTATGTGTGTGTGTATGTGTGTGTGTGGCCCAAAAGGAGTTTGAAAAAGTCATGAAAATTAGTTTCGAAGGGGGCGTAACTATTTTCTTTTTTTTTTTTGTTCTCTTCTTTTCTCAACATATTAAAACGTTAATGAGAGTCAAAATAAATATTTATTTACTATCCTCTCCTCTCCTCTCCTGTTCTCTTCTTTTCAGGTTTTTTTTATTTTATTTTCCAATTTTTTTTTTATTGAAATTGTTTAAAACATGTGCGGTTTACCTTGTTACATTAGGTTACTTGTAGTTGTTAAAAGGCTTCAGGGGTTTTTTTCCCAAAGTAACCATACTCTACACTCCTCCACTCATTCATTCTTTCCTTTTGCAACTTCATCATCATCATCATCATCATTATCATCATTATGTTTTCTTCTTCTTCTTCTTCTTCTTCTTTTAACTCATGGCAAATCAATAACCCTTCTTTCCATTATAATTTTAATGAAATATTTCTGTGTGCATTTTTATTGTTGTAAAACCCACACACTCTCACACAGATACTCATACAAACTTATAATCATTTTATTGACATTGTCTTAAGCAAACATACGAAAGAAGAAGAAGATGGTGAGGGAAGTGGTGTAGTAGTAGGAAAAAGAAGAAAGAAAGAAAGAAAAAAAAAATTGGGAAATGCCTTAAGGTGGTCACAAAGCAACACAAACCAGCCCAAAAATAAATCGCATGTGAATGTCAGACCAATAAGTTTCTCAAGCTTTTAGGCTACGAAAAGCTTATTTCTACTCGTATATGTGAAGACATGTTTTCATGCTTCATATTGAGTGTAAGTAAGAATGTAAAGGCATCAACAACAGCTTAACACCCTATGCCACAGCCAAGTTGAAATCGTTGGAAAATTGTTTTTATGGGAATTGCATGCATTTTGCCATTCATTCTATCACAGATCATGTTAAATTATAGTGAACACTTCTTTACTTTTTAGGCGTCATTGTAATACCTGCATTCCTTTGGTCCTTAAATTTATTCTTCTTTAATCTGTAGGCGGAAAAGTTGTCGAACCATCAGCACCACATATAGGCCACTGAGGTTTTATTATCGCATATTTGATCCTCCAACATAGCTTTACATCGCGTTACTTCATTTTTTATTTGCATCTTCACACTTGTTTAAAATTTTCTCACATTCTATCTCTATTCTCCCTACAATCTTCTTCTATTTCTAAAGTAAAGGGTCCCAAAAAAAATTAAAAAGAGAAACAAAGAAAAACCATCCTGATCCTGGTACATTTAAACGTAAAGAAAACCCAAAATTGTAGTGAAAAAAAATACCAAAAAACACTGTTTTTCTTTGTTTATATTCTTGTCTTATCTTATCTTATCTTCTTTTCGTCTTATCTTTTCAGAAAAAAATGCGATATGGACCGGAGCGAGAAAGAGAAAACAAATCATTAGAGCCGAGGGATTTATCAGCCACCGGTAGAATCTATGCACGAAGTGATATCAAAATCAGGTACTGAAGCTCTAGTACAATAAAATATTTTGAAATTTTATCTTTATTCTCTGTATTACAGCGCCTCGCCTACAGTATCACCAACCATATCAAATTCCAGCTCTCCCACACCTACACCACCAGCCAGTTCGGCAGTAACACCATTAGGTCTGCCACCAGGCACAGTCGGCGGTTCAGTAAGTGGCACATCAGGCTCGGGCAGTACATCAGGTTCGGCTGGCAGTGCTGCTTCCTATTTACATGCCAATCATAAGGCCATTACCGGCATACCATGTGTAGCGGCCGCTTCAAGATACACCGCTCCCGTGCACATAGATGTAGGTGGCACTATTTATACCAGTTCACTGGAAACCTTGACCAAATATCCCGATTCAAAATTGGCCAAATTATTTAATGGTTCCATACCCATTGTATTGGATTCGTTGAAGCAGCATTACTTCATTGATCGTGATGGTGGCATGTTTAGGCACATTTTAAATTTCATGAGAAATTCCCGGCTGTTAATTGCAGAAGATTTTCCCGATTTGGAATTGCTACTCGAGGAAGCCAGATATTTTGAAGTGGAGCGTAAGTTTAATTTAATAATTCCTTACGAGAGGGCAAATAATTTTTTTTTATTCCTATTGAAATTGTGTTTAGCCATGATCAAACAATTGGAGAGCTTGCGTAAGGAACGTGTACGTAATGGCAACTATTTGGTGGCGCCACCTACGCCGCCTTCTCGCATAAAAACCAGTCCGCGTGCGGCCTCAAATTGCGAATACAACTACGAAGTAGTGGCTTTGCATATTTCACCAGATTTAGGTGAACGCATAATGCTATCGGCCGAACGTTCGCTGCTAGATGAAGTATTTCCCGAAGTCAATCAGGCAACACAGACCAGCCGCAGTGGTGTATCCTGGAATCAGGGTGATTGGCGTCAAATTATACGTTTCCCGCTTAATGGTTATTGTAAACTGAACTCGGTGCAGGTGTTGACAAGACTGTTAAATGCTGGCTTCACCATTGAGGCCAGTACCGGTGGCGGTGTTGAGGGTCAACAGTTTTCCGAATATTTACTTGTAAGACGTATACCAATGTGATAAACTAGTAGCAGCATTAACGACTGGAATCTTGTGTAATTTATAAAAGAAATTGAAAGTTTTTTTCTTTCTTTCATTTCAATTCTTAAATCCTTTTTAAGTTGGCATTGAGAAGTTTTTTTTTTGTAATTTCAAAAGGAAAAATCAAAAACCATGAACAAGTTAAAAAGGATTTAAAAAAAAAAACGTAATAAATTCCTTAATAAAAACAACAACAAACAAAATATAAATAAAAAATAAAACCATAAACTAATACTCATAAACAAAAACAAAAAGAAAAAGGAAAAGAAAAAACCGGAAAAAATACAAAAAAAAGTCATTTCATAAGAAATATTATTTCTCTCTCTCTCTCTATTTCTCTTAAGGAAATTCTTAAAAATAATGACATAAACATTAAGGCTATTCACTATAATAGGCAGATAAAAATGTGCAGAATTTTATAAAAAATTTAATTTAATTTAGTTTGTAGAACAATTTTTATGTTTAATTATGTGAAAATGTAATAAAAGAACTGAATTCTTAGTTAAATTGTTAATTAATAAAGAAAGAAAGTTATGATAACAATTCCCCCAAATTCCCCCCCCTAGCCCTCTCCCAACATTCTTCGTTTTGTAATATATTCTAAACTTGATTAATTAATTAATTTAATATGGAATTAATTTAGTATTTATTTAACCATAAGTTTTAATTAAATTGTTTTAATTAAGCAATACATCCACTTCAAACGACTATTTTTTTTGTAAAACAATATCACTTTCCAATCAAAAAAGGAAAAAAAAGAAGAAAAATATTCAAAAAGGAAACATGTTCATATGTACATGGCCACCCCCTTTTCCGTTGTTTACACTGTGTAAAATTTATTTAAAAATTTAAATTAAGATTTTTAAATGATGAAAAACAAAAAAAAAAATAAAAATTAATTATAGCCAGTAATTAATAATTAAAAAAAGGAAACAGAAAAAACACAAATAATTTAAAAATAAAAAAATAAAAAATAAAATGAAAATCAATGTAATTTTTCTAAGTGTAGTTTCATCTCTAAAAATAATTCAAAAAGAAAATAAAAACGAATAAAACAAAACAATATCAGTTGTATCTGTGTAAGCAATTGTAATGTTCAATAATTGGAACATGAAATTAATAAAAAAAAAAATTAAAATTTAAAAGAAAAATTGTTTTCATTTCTACTTTCATATCAGAGATCAGCAATCAGTATTCAGAAAGATAAGTAGAATCGAATCATACTCATAATTCATACTTATTTTAATATCATGGCACGAACCTCCCACTCATATTCAAAGTTTGAAGTACTTAACAACATGTATGATGCTGTTGATTTCTACTCTCCACGATTCAACTCATACACGAATCACAAAATAAGTATGATTCGCGTACGAACACTAAAATACTCACTAGAAGGTTGTGTGTTTACTCTGCTTGCTGCTCTGTTATGGTTGCTTATGTGTCCTTTTTCTTTTGTTGTAACTGCGAGTCACTCGAATCATTTCTGAGTATTATAACTAGGCTTAGGAATCAAACATATTTCGAATGGTATGAGTTCGACATCACCGTTATAAGCATACTCATTGCAACCTGTACTTATAAATCAACGTTGTAGTGGGGAGTACGAATGAATCAGAGTGTACGTAGTTAAATTTCAATATTGTTGACTCACTTATATTCAAAATTTCATGAGTTCATATGAGTATCGAAAAAACGATTCATTGCCGATCTCTGTTTCATATTTACAACCTATTTGACTCACTTTTAGCTTTTAACGTGCATTTAAATCAGAATTAAATGAAATGTGCCACTTTACGTGCCACATAAAATTCTTATAACCTCTCTGCTATACTTTCAAAAACTTTCGGTAAATAATTATCACTCTGCATAGAAAGTGCGTGTCTCACGTACTCTACATATAAGACGTCACATTCAAATTAAAAATCCTATGATTACAGTACAATTCTGGATGAAATATTCTTTATTAAGACGGCTGCTGGTCAGGGCGTGTATGCCTAATTTAAGTTTGGAGATGGTAAACATTTCAACAGTCACCCTCATACCACGGGCACGGTTACACTGAAGGTAACAACAAATCTGTCGCACTTGCAAAAGGAAATTTTTTTAGAACTTTCGAGCGACTGAGTGAAAATATTTGATTAAATTTAAAAAATCTGGAAAAAAGGGTATTGTTGGCTGCATAGCTATGTCATCAGGGATTCGAAAACAGTTTTCCTTACAATCGAGCATTGTTTGGAACCGTCGATATAGGCGGAGTTATGTGCTTTATTTAAATACGAATAAAAATGAAATTGTTTCGAAATGGTCTTAGAAATTTTAATAATTCTCATTGAGTTAATATGCATTTAAGACAATACATTTGACAAAATGTGTTTTTCGCAACATGCAACATTTCTTTGGTAGATGACTTGCATTTTGTAATCGATAACTTGCATTTTTTTGGACGATAACTTGCATCATTTAGGTCGAAGACTTGCGTATTTTATACGGAGCATTTTTTGCTTGCTCATCTGAGGAAAACAATTACCTTTGTTGCCTATATGTGAGGTCCGACGTAACGCAGAACAAATCAAGTCTTCATTAAGCTGCTTTTGGCGCCTAACATCCGGCATCATTGGTGAACAATTGCTGGTTGAGGTTTATGGCTTTGATAAAGTTTATCTCTGGACAATTATTACCACAGTGTACACTTATCCGTGTGTGGATAACAGTTTTGTATGGCGGATAAATTAATATGGTTCAAGTGTGCGCTATATGTAGGTGGCAATACTAAACAGAAAAGTATTCACAATAAATTTAAGGGAATTGTTTATTCTCTAGTGATTTGTTTTGTTCCCCGCTTGTTAGCATAAACAATTGCTTTATTGCAGACAAGAACATTTTATTGTTAATTGAATTATTACACGCTAGATGAATGTAGAATTGAGGTCACAAGAATCGTTTACAGTGTTGGTAAAAAGTATTTGAACAAAGCAAAGCAATGGAAACAAACAAAATTTCTGAAATCATTGTTTTGATAGGAAACTCATGGCTGCTATTAGGCTTTCCCACATTTAGTTTTTACTCAATTTTTTCTTTAAATTCTAGCAAACATATCAGGTAATCGATAGTCATTATGCCCAGATACTTGATGGACCCAGAAGTCCTGCTGGAATCGAAACGAATCATTCCTTTTTGCAGAAAGCAATCAGGAAGTTAACTCGAAAACGCTCAAATGAGTTAAACCTCCAATCACAAATAATTTATATGCTGGACTAAGGGAGGGAGTCCTTGCAATTGATTCAAGACAGTCCTGTTAATTAATTAAGAGGCTATAAATCCTTGAAATATTTTCATAGGGTTTTCATATACAGCCGCTCCTATTTTCCTGGGGGTTCACTTGAAGTCGTAAAATATTTTATTTGCACAATTTCGTAACCCCAATAAAAATTGTTTTGGTTGCGTTTGCTTGCCAATGAAGACAGAAAAAATGTTGGGAGGGAAAAGAAAGTCTTTTGATTGCTTTTCAAACGTTCAAAAATGTGAACAAACTATACACAACGTTTCTCCCCAAAAACAAAAAACAAACGAGCAAGATTTTCATGTTTAAATAACAACAACAACAACAACAGACTTAATCAATTTAAATTAAATTTACTTACACACTCCATGTACATGCCTTCATGTCCTTACTTCTCTCTCTCGTTTCTTTCAAAGCTAAATAATCATAAAAAGAAAGAAAACAAACAGAAAAAGTCTTTAAAAGTACTTTTGAAATGAAGTACTCACTGTTAAACACTCTCTCTTACTGTCATACACTCCAAGCCAAAGTCACACACATTTTAACCTCAAACCAATATTTATGGGTTACAACGATATTTGACAATAAAAAAACGAGAGGAGGATAAGGGGTAGAAAAGAGAAAGAGAGAGAGAGAGAGAGAGGATAGAAGAACATCATCATAAACTTTGTCATTCCAAACATTACCGCCACTGCCACCACCAGTATCACCACTACCACTGCAATGAAGATGATAATCAGCAAAAACCTACAATTATGACAATACGGCGAAATGGCAAAGTGATTGAATGGCAATACAGAGAGAGGAGAGAGTGGAATACACGCACAAAATCTCTCTTCCCTTCTTTTTTACTTGGATTGAGTGTATAATTCTGGCCTTTTTTGCCTTTTAAGGTTCAGTTTGAATGTCTGACAGTGTTTATGGATGTATACGTGTGTGTGTGTGTGTGTGTGTATGATTGTGTGACTGTATGTGACACTAACAATCATTACACGAGAGTGTAATTCAATTATTATTCTTTGTCCCACTGTAAATATGATTTACGGAAAGATGTTTTTATGTTTGCAATGCTAACGGTATTGGTAGAGACTATAAAGCGACTTCTGCTTCTTTTTAAGTATTAAACCCCCTTAGGCATACACATAGGACCACAGACTTACATATTTACGAGGTTTCAAAGATTAATGCACGTATTTACAGCTGGCAGCAATTAATTAGTAATCATATTCAATTGAATTGTCGTTCAACTTGTATAGAAACAGAGTTCTCAATAATACAAGTCGGCCATTTCAAGCCTAAACAGGTATCATGAAATAATTCACTTACTTTTGCTATTTAGTTTGTCTCAACTGCATAATTTCACTTTTACAGCCTATGTATGCTAAAAAAAAAATAATGTTAAACCATGTTAGTATGTGTGAGTGTTTATTGTCTTGTCTTGTATATGTATATTTAACAGAGAGAGCGTGCATGCATGCGTGCGTAAGTTCATTCGTGAGTTGAGTATTGAGCATTGAGTACGTGTCTGTCTGTATGTGACCACTTAAACTTTTTATGTCTAAAGGTCATAAAAATTGGAATTACAAGTATGTGGCAATAGATGATGATGTATTCCAATGATAATGGGCATGAAAGCATTCAACTTGTATCATCTCATTTTGAATTCATATCCATCTGGATTGGATACGATGAGTACGTATTGATGTTTTTCTCTTTATTTTTTTCGTTTCTTCTTCTTTTTTTAGTTTTTTGGTTTTTTGGTTATCAACACAATCGAGATAACATCGCTAGTCGTTCATTCATAAAATTTTAGAACTTCGTTCGTAGTAATACAGGATACACATAGGCCAGTGGAAGTATGTTGCTGCGTAAGTAAGTAAGTAAGTGAGTGAGTGAATGAGCGTGAATGTATCGTTTTTTTCTTTTTGCTTGAAAATTGTAAAATTATGCGCCAATAAATAAAATTTTTTATCGTTGACCCTGTAAATTAGAAATTTATGTAAAAAAAAAGAATAAAAAGCAGAAATTATTTTATGATTCATTATGTTTTAACAAAAAAAAACAAAAAAAAAGAAACATTTGCAGAGTTGGGAGTATTAAACTCAAGGTACGATTATTTTCGATCTTATAATGCTGCTTTAGTGTAAAGTTGGAAAGGAAACGAAATTTTATAGACAATGGATATGAAATTTCTAAGTGATAAACTGTGTTGTCGATAGTGTTTCACTATAAGTTTAGACTCCAGGGATTACCTCTAACGCTACGTGTGTTATTGCTAGGAAAGGAAACCAAATGAGAGCACAATCACTTTATAAAAATTTTTATGTGGCTTTTAAAGAGTACCAATCAACCCTACCGGGCTTTTAAAATGATAAACGATAACATAAATGCTGCTAAGAAATATTCAATTTATTCATACGTTTCTCTTTAGATTCTTAAATACTTCAATTGTGTTTTCATTCCTTCCATAAAAAAAAAAGAATTCGGAACTCCCGAAAAGCAGATAAGATCCCATCCGAATAGTTCGAAAGCAGAAACAGTCCTACAGCGTTAATCAATTTCATTGAAGCACATTTTGGCAAATGCTTTAGCAATCAAAGTGAATGAAATTCTAAAAGCTACAGTTGGCTTATTAGGAAGAAAAACCCACATTCTGTGGTATACGGACAGGTCAACGACTAGTTATGGAACAGTAATGAAGATATTCTAGCCCAGAAACGAAGAAACTTTGGTCTTCAAAAGTAGATTTAAGTGTTACATCCAACCATCCTGAAAAATTCCAAAATTTGTAATAGGCCTTCTAGTTTCCCAGACTCAGAGGACATTTGTACAGAATAGAAATCAATTTAAATCCAATATGCCGATTCCATGATGAGGAAAGGTCATTACAACCCTTTAGTCAGGATTACGACCTAGCTTCTTACAACACTGATGTTGTGTGTATTAATTTTTATACATGAGTGGCGGGACCTACAGTTTAAAGTCGTTTCCGAATGACAGATTTAAGAGAAACTTTTCATGGCAATTTTATTTCATTCGCAGAGTTTTTGTCAGAAATCTGCTGAGAACTGGGGCTTGAACCGAAGCCATTACCTACTTGACCATGACCATTACCACGGCGAGGTCTCATTACATTACCAATTTCCATCGTGCGGCATTAAATGCTTGAGAGCTAAGCGAATGGACAACTTCAGGACTAGAGTCATATCTTATTCGAGCCAGATTACTTGTGTGTTAAGATCCAAGATATCCTTCCAGCGCTTACAATAACCACACTCTTGGTGTAAGATACGCCATAATTTTTTCTTAATCACTCACAATTTGATCGTTTTAAAGTATTCGTTTGACTTGATTTCAATATTTTATAAGAAAAAACTTTTTTTATTAGGCTTTTGTAAAAAGAATATTCTTTTCGAACTGTTTAAAGGATATTTAATACTGAAACAGCATGTTAAACCAATACCAATGTGTATAACATAATACAAAATGGATATTGTGTCTGTGTGTGTGTGTGTGTATGCAAACAATCAAACCAATAAAAGTCAATGACAACGATGACAACGACAAAACCGAATAGCATTTACAAATTAACATTTAAACCTCAATTTCAACTACACAATACAATACAATACAACAACAACAACAACAACAACAATCACAATAAGAATAAAAGCAACAAATACAAGAACATTATAAAAGATTTACTAGGTATGGATTTAAAAGGTAAGACATACACAAACACCAAACAAAACACAAACACAGACATACGGGTACGGGTACATTCACAAAATAGTTACTAAATAAGAAGACAACAATAGACTCTGACATATACGACTACACACACATTACTACCATCACTTACACTCTCTCTCTCTCTCTCGCTCTATCTCACACAACCCATATTTACGCACACAAATATGAAATAGGTAAACAAGTGGAAACATAAAGTTTAACAACAACAGGTGTATTATCATATGCACGTATTGTATTCTCCATACATTATCTCTACTACTCTCTACATCTCCCTCTCTCTCTCTCTCTCTGTCTCTCTATCTATTTCTCTGTTTGATTTTACATTATAAGGCCTTTGTATGTGTATTAGTGTTTAAGCATAAATAAACTTTAAGCGCTTTTCATGCATTCATACCATCCTTGTATGTGGCTAGTTGGCTGCGTGTGTGTGTGTGTGTGTCTTCGAATGCAAATTGTTGTGTGGGTGTAAGTGTTTGCATTTATGGAGCCACATTGAAATGGTTTTTTTTTTGAACATTTTTTAAGGACACATCGATTTGCATAGGAATTGTGTTTAAGTTTGCAACAACAAACACAGCAAATGACGATCGTTATTAAGATGGATTAGACAGCTTTACAAAGCAAATGAAAGAGAGATACAGAGAGTGAGAGTGAGAAAGAGAAAGAGAGTGAAACTATAAATCTTTTTTGGTAACAAGAATATAAATAAACTTACAATTATCATTACAGGATAAACAAATTAATCTCGAAAAAAAGGTTAACATTTAAGGAATTTTCCTATGATTTTTGGCAAGTTGATGCAAAAATGCAGATTCAAGCTGTTTAAGTAAGTTGGCATGTTTGAGTTTGAGTTGAGAATTTTTATCTGAAGGATTAAAGGAATTTGTTGTAATATTGTACAGCAGTTGTACAATTCATTCTGCTCACAGAAGGCAGGTTCGTTCAATGAATGCCTTGCAAGCAGTCAATTAAGGCCACATTAGGGCTGTTATTTCATATTTAAAGGAAAAGTTCCATACATTAAGTAATCGAATACCTTTCAGACGAAAGTGTTTCTGTTTGTTGATGCTGCTTGAGATATTTCTCAGGCATATATCCAATATCAGATAGTCAAACTGGCCTAAGAAAAAAATTTGATGCACAACCTTATACAGAAGGCTTCACCAAATAGCTTAGAGAAAGTTCTAAGGGCATACGGATATTGTTTTAAACTGGCAACGGGATGCTTCTATGCAAGAAAAATATTCGAAAATCATTGGTGATTATGATAAGTACCAGAAAACAGCAATGCATGTTCAAAAAGTTGAGTAGAATCGAATCATACTCATAATTTCTGATAATTTCGGATCATACAACCTCTACACATATTCAAAGTTTGAAGTACTCATCATATTCATACTCATACAACATGTATGATCTTGTCGACTTCGACTCTCCATGATTCAACTCATGTACGAACACTAAAAGACTCACTAGAAGGTTGTGTGTTTGCTCTGCTTGCTGCTCTGTCTTGGTTGCTTATGTGTCTTTTTTCTTTTGTTGTAAATGCGAGTAACTCAAATCATTTCTAAGTATTATAACTAGGCTTAGGAATCAAACATATTTCGAATGGTATGAGTTTGATGTCAAACTTGTACGCATATTCGTTGCAACCTGTACTTGTAAATCAACGTTGTAGTGGGGAGTACGAATGAATCAGAGTACAGAGTTAAATTTCGATATTATTGACTCACTTATATTCAAAATTTCATGAGTGCTTATGAGTACCAGTTCATTGCCGATCTCTGATAAGGACCAACTCAAAAAGGATTACGTGATGAATTGAAAGAAATAAGTTTCAATAAATTTAAAAGCCGCATCATGTAATAAAGTTAGCCGCCCAAGTATGCAACGAAACCGACAAGAAGCTCTATGAAGATGTGTACCGAACGGTAAAAGAATTTGCCGGCATATGGCATTCTCTCTTGCACAGAGGATAAAGCTGGTGTGTGTTCTTTTCCAACTCTCTGAAATATAAAGGGGAATAACCAAGAATTCATTAAGATTCCAAGGCCATATAAAACAATACACATGCCTATTTGCCTCCTAATATGTATGAAGTCGCCGTAGTCTAGTAGGTACTGTGTTGGCTTATTAGACGAAAGGCCAGGGTTCGAATCCCCGGTCAGACATCAAAAACGAAATATGAAAAAATATTTCTTCGGCGACTTCCTCTCAGCAGAGTTCTGGCAAAAACTCTGAGAGTAAATAAAATTGCCATGAAAAGTTTCTCAAAAAAATCTGTCGTTCGGAGTCGACTTTAAACTGTAGGTCTCGCCACTCATGTATAAAATTAGCACACACAACATAAGTGGTGTGAGAAGCTAGGCCGTAATCCTGACTGAAGGGTTGTAATGGCCAATTATGTATGTATGTATATGTATGAAACCATCGACAGGCGTTAAAGAAGCGGAGTGGGGGCGAACCAGTCTGCTACAAATATAAGGAAAAAACTTTCTTAAAAGACGTCGATTTAAAATAGTTCTGGATATATAGTCTACTTGGCTATAAGAGCCCAAGCTTATACCATAGCTTGCTTACCAACACAGATTAGATGATTAACAAACGTCCTTAGAACGCAGCACATTAAAGAGAAAAATTAAAAACTCTAAGCACCATTTTATCCATCCTCGTATCGTAATCAAAGTTTGTTTTATTTAATCTTGTAATCGTTTCTGTTGGCGTTTAAAACTTTTCGAAATATTTGTCAAACGTTATGAATTATTGACATTTAAAATCTCCTTTGAGCAAACAACACAAACAACAACAACACGGACGAATTAAAAACCACACAGATATCCTGGGTACATGTATGGTACACACAGAGAAATAACCATCAAATATTATGTTGAATACTACATGAGAGGTGTTGTTGTTGTTATCGTTATTGTTGTTGTTGCAAAAATATTAGACAGAACATCAAAACTTTAAGCCTGACATATACTACCTCTTGCTCTTCCCTTCTTCCCTACATATAACTGCTGATGGTACTTTCCAGGATAATGTATACCTACAGACAGCATTTGCATGGTACATGGCCTCCGAGTGGGATACACATGAATACCCGGACATAATATTTAATGTTTCAAATGTGTGAAAATAAATATGTGTGCGTGTGATGGAATGGGATGGGATGAGATGGGATGTGTGTGCTTACACATACATATGTACATTGAGATATTGAGATAATTCGTTGTATCTGTTTCTGTATCGGAGGGGATTTGTTAAGGTTTATGTCTGTGTGTGTGTGTGTCTGTGTGTGTTTGGTTTTACCATAATTTCCTGATGTAGGATTTTATCTTAATTGTTTGATGGTTAAATTTAACCGAAATGGAATTTTGTTTTATACCCCCTAACACACACGCGTTAACCTTTTTCGTCTTTAAATATCGATAACCATTAGGGAAATGAGTTGCAGGAGGAGAAAGAGAAGGCCACAACAGTTGTTGGAAGTAACTGATGCTGGTATATCCTTTCGATGTTTAAATGCATCATTTAAATTAAGGATTGAGGATTTAAGACTAAGGACTGGACTGAATGGATGTCTGAGGTATGGAATTAATGTTGCAACATATTAAGGAATTAATTTCTGGAGGGGGGGGAGGCAGGCTTATAAGCAATTTTAAATTTAATGAAGAAAATATTCGTTTGTAAACAAATTTTAATTGCATTATCAAATAAATTAGCTACCCCCCTCCCCCTCTCTTTCTCTCTCTCTCTCTCTCTATTACTACAAAATTTTTACATTTTACTAGACTTTTTGAGAGTCTCTTTCATTTGTTGGTTTTGTTTGTTTGTTCGGTTGTTGTCAGTGACCCCTGCGTTCTTGATTTCTACCCCATTAACCATCAGTCATTTACAGTCAATAACCTCAGTCTCAGTCTCAGTCACAGTCTCAGTCTCATGTTGCTTCTTAATTATCATTTAAATTACAATCAGCCCCGTAATTATCAATTTGTTAACGAACAATTTAAGTTCAAACGTACAAATATTTATGAATAACCATCACGTATGGCACGAGTAAGTCTAATACAGAGAGAGTGAGAGAGATAAAGTAGGGCTGAGTGGTATAATTACAAGACCAAACCAAATAACTAACCAACCAACCAGCATATTTAAATAATAATCCATTATCGTCATAGTCATCATCATTATCATCATCATTGTCATCATTGTAATTGCAATTGATTTTCTTTTTTTTTTTTTTCTTTTCTTTCAACTTCTTTTTCTCTTCCTTCCTCTTTATGTTCAATGCATTAGTATAGGGCGGCACGTTTACATTTAATAAGGGAATCAAATGAATAAGTAAAACGACTTAAATGTCTAAGGGAACAGTGATCACAAACAGCCTGCAATGAAATGAAATTTTGCTTACGATGCTATATTTTCTTTGACAAGTTATGGCCATAAGTATACGTTAACCAAACTTCTGTGTTCTTTTGATGTTTGAATTCATTTTTCCAATTCGTTTTCCCTCATTCATCCCTCTTTTCAGAAAAGAAAACGATTTTCAGGGCTTTAGAAATCAACATTCGAAATCTGATTACATTATGGGCCACTCTGGCTGGGTGTCAAACATTTCTCCATTGGCAACACATCTCCTGAGCTGCTGGAAACCGATACCAACCTTATAGTCCAACTCATACACCCCATTAGAGGCAAATCAACGATGAATTGAAAGCAGGTCTCATAATTGTAAGCGACTAATGATTAAAATACTTAAAAGGGGCCCCACACTTGTAATAAAAACTGCATTGGAAATACATTGCTTTGCAGACAAACATGTTAATTGATAAGATTCTGTAAAAACAATTAACAGATGCAACCACTCATGACATCCACAGCGGAAATGTTGAAATCCGCCTTTACAAATTCGTTGCGAATGATATTATGAGCCGAAGTATAATTAAAGAATATTCGATAGAATGCTGATGATCTTTGAATCTGATTTTCGATGATTTTATAGCAAAAAGATATCAAAGAAGATTATATTTTTCATTTTGGCTCTTTATAAGAATGAATGAATGAATTTAAAATAAGCGGATCGTCCGTAATATCCACAAATCTCCTCTACTGTTCAATCTGGTCCTAGGCTAGATTTCATGACGAAAATGACAGCAAATAGGTAACGTATAGCATCTAAATGTTTGACGCTAGAACATCTGTATTATGCGGACAATACATATGCAGCAACAGATATCTCACGTTGCTTAAAATTTTTTACCATCTTCAGACCCAGTTGCATACACTTATCTTTCCAATGTAGCCTGTGCTTTGAAAATTTTAAGCTTTCATTTACAGTAGCCTAGTAGGTAGTGTGGTGACTTATTAGACGTAACACCACGGGTTAAATCTCAGGTCAGACATTGCGGCTTTGTCTCAGCAGATTTCTGGCAAAAACTTTGACAGTAAAAATAAATAAAATTGCCATGAAAAGTTTCTCAAAAATCTGTCGTTCAGAGTCAACTTTAAACTGTAGGTCCCATCCGCTCATGTATAAAATTAACACACACAACATGAGTGGTGTGAGAAGCTAGATTGTAATCCTGACTGAAGGGTTGTAATGGCCAATTAAGTTATGTTATGTTGATTACAGTTTAAAAGCCAATGTAGAGATCAATATCGACTTTGCTATGTCTTGTTAAATTATGGCCATCAATTTAAATTCCAATTAGACAACCAGTGCTACTAAGCCTGTGTCCATAGAACTGAATTAAATGTTAATCTTATTTTCTTTCCCTTCAAATCACTGTGTACAGAATTTCAATAATTATATCGTTGACCACATTGACCAGCATTTAATGTCTTATAATTAGAGACAGACAGACAGGCATATTAAAAATTCCAAAAAAGCAATTTCATTTGGTTTTTGCATTAAAAACATTTAAGTTCTATAAGTTCGTTTACAATTTGTTTAAAATGAAAACTTTAATTAAATTATTATTATTAAGCCTTCACTCTTTTTCTCTTTTCCTCTCTGTCAACCACCGTATATTCAATTATAAAGTCAAATACAATCGCTAAAACCAAATATCATTACTAGCAGCACGCAATATAAATCATCTTTCAGCAACAACATCATTGTCATCATCATCATTTTTATCATCATCAAATGAATTATTAACACCATGAAAGAAATTAATGAATGACTAAATGAATGAATGAATGAATGAATGAATGAAACCGATGGTCTAATGAAATTTAAAAAAAAAAACCTATTACTCTGGTATTCTTACCCCATATTTATGGTCTCTTCTCTAAAGCACTAGACCGATCTCAGGCCTCATTAAAAGCAATTAAAAACCATTATAGCTGGGCTAAACTGTAGCCCAGTAACAATGAACTTAACACCGCTTTTAAGTTCAAATATGCATGGTGACCCCATCATAAAAAATAGTCAACAAATAATACAAATTAAAGAAAAAAATCATCATTATCATCAGAATCATTATTACCATCACAGTAGTGGTAGTCATCACATGTTCCAGTGAATCATCATATCACTCAATGGGCTCCAGTCATTTCGTTTAGACATTTGGACACTCATTCATAATTAAATATTTCGTTTAAAAAACAACAAAAAAAAAAAACAAAAAAAAAATATTTCAAACAAATAAACAAATAAAAAATTAAAGAATTCTGCTCTCCTCAATATGTATGTGTGTTCTCCCAGTATAACGAACTTTAAAACAAATACTCTACACTCCTACACTACATTACAATAACAACAAAAACAACAAAACATATTCCATTTTATATTTTATTTTTTTTTTTTTAGTATTATTTGTTAGTTGATTCCATTCACATACATATATACATACATACATACATACATACATACATACATACATACATACATATGCAAATAATACAATATAATATAATAAAATGAAGAATTTTTATGATTAAAAAATTGCACATGATTGTTGAAAAATTGGGTCAGAAAATGTTTCTTCTTCTTCTTTTTTTTTATTCTTTCTTGATTTTGTTTTTGTTTTTGTTTTTGTTTTTTATTTTTTTTTTTATTTCGTTCTCTGCCCAGCTTTACATGGTTACATGGTGTAAATAGTGTAAATAGACAATCAGAAACAATGTTAACATGACTGACAATACAGTGTGTGACAAAAGTAAAGTGTAAACAAACTAAAAACAAAAAAAAAAATTATTGACAATTATTTAAGCAAGCACGGACGGATGTGAAATGTAAAATAATAAATACAGTGCTAAGTAAAAGTACACAAATGGTGTATTTGTTTCAAGCTCAATTGCAACAAAAGAACTTCCTCTCAGTAGAATTATGGAAAAAACTCTGAGAGTGAAATAAAATTTTCGGTGGAAAGTTTTACAAAAAAAATTGTCTTTCATTTACAACGACATATACCAGAGCATAGGAATTCTTTTTACGTACTTACTTAATTAGTCATTATAACACTTTATCCATGATTACAAAGCTAGCTTCTCACACCACCCATGTTGTGTGTGTTACTTTTTATCCATGAGTAGCCGGATCTACAGTTTAAACGTCAACCACGAACGACAGATTTGAGAAGCTTTTCATGATAATTTTTTGCTGAAAGTCTAACTGCTGGAAAGACGTAACCATTCAACACGTCAGAGCTAAGGTTTGAACCCTTGAGAGTAATGGACTACGCATCTGATGGGACGTAATCACAGACTGTTCAAATAATTGTCAGAGTAGTCTTAGTCAAACATAAAACAAGATTTTTCTTCAACAAATTTTTAACGCTCACTATACAATTTAAATAGAAATATGCAGAGTAACTGTAACATTTCAACAAAATATTCAATAACAACAACAACACACAATAATAATATTTTAATTGAAATTTGTTCAAAACAATGGTAAAAACAACAACTAAACAACAACAACAACACTAATAACAATAATAATAACTTAGTTATACTACCTATAAACCAATGCATTTTATTGCAATGCATTGCCCAGTACACATCATTTCATTGGAGTTTCTTTTTCAAAAATGTTTATATTTCTTCTCCTTTTTGCGAAAAATTTAATCAAATATTTAATCGGTGGATCCTACAATGGAAAAACTCTTAAATATGTTTACATACATACGAACATAATTGGTCTTTGCCACACTTCAGCCAGGATTAAGACCTAGCTTTTCAACACCACTTTTGTTGTGTGTGCCAATTTTATACATGAGTCTACAGTTTATAGACGATTCCAAACGACAGATTTTTGAGAAATTTTTCAATGGCAATTTTATTTATATTTTACTGCCACAGTTTTTACCAGGAAGTTGTCGAAGAAATTTTTTTTTTCATATTTTCGTTTTGATGTCTGAACTGGGGTTTAAATCGTGGCCTTACGTCTAATAACCAAGCAACACCTACCAAACTAGACTACGGTGCCTTTAAATATGTTTGCTCGACACCAGTTTACCACAAGGTTCATGTCATATAGGTAGTTGTAACCTAGGTTTTGTTCCAAAGAAGGCATGGATCAATACCATGCAGGATATTGTCAGGCGTCAGATAAAAGCGAAGAACATACGAAATGTCCTGAGGATTGTACGAATTCTTAGAGGAATCAGGTTTAAGAACTAACTGTGAATCAAAACGTGGAATCAAATAAGTAAATTGTTTTCTGCTAAACACTGCTGAATAAGTTGAAGCTATAGACTCCATTGACATTGAAGTCGCCGTAGCATAGTAGGTGATACGTTGCATCATTAGAATTAAGGCCGTGGTTCAAATCGCAGCCCAGACATCTCAAACGAAATGAATGTGAAAAAAAAACATTTTTTCAGAGAGTTCCTCTCCTGCGGTTTTGTGTCAAAAACTCTGAGAGGAAAATAAAATTGTCAAAATAGTTTCTCGACTTTAAACTGTAGCTTTTGCCACTCATGCAAAAAAATTAAGACCAGAGATCGGCAATGAATCGTCGTTTCACTACTCATAAGCTCTCATGAAATTTTGAATATAAGTGAGTCAACAATATTGAAATTTAACTACACACTCTGATCCATTCGTACTCACTACAACGTACGTTGGGTTTAAAGGTACAGGTTGCAATGATTATGCTTACAAACGTTGACATCAAACTCATACCATTCGAAATATGTTTGATTCATAAGTCTGACTCGAATCATTCATCAAAATTTACAGTTTTAGTTGTTGTTGCATTTACAACAAAAGAAAAAAGACACACAAGCAAGCAAGACAAGCAGCAAGCAGACCAAATATCTATGTGCAAATATAAAACTGCCATTGGAAATACATTGCTTTGCAGACAAGCATGTTACCGGAGAGTAAAATATTTGTGTAACGTTAGTTTTGTTCGATAAACAATTACAGATGCAACCTTCCGACATATTACATATACCTCACTAAGCGGATATATGTGATTTGATACACACACTCCGCCCCTTTAGAGATATTCGCTATGTTGAATAAATGTGGTAGAGAGCTGTTCACGTTTACGTCAGTGAGACAATACATCATGAGCTCATGGTTTGTATGTAGGTGCTAATATTAGACGTAAGTAGCCTGACGGATATGCTAATTAAAACTACCCCAGGTCTATGGAGACATATACGTGGCGGCATTCTAGATGCGATACTACAAGTATTTCGCGTGACTAGAAGGAATCATTTGAACTAGTAAAACTCAAAAGAAATTAGAAAATTCTATGCCTTACTAAAAATGTTCAATACCTCTTTAATCTGTCGTGAATCAGTAAGTCTGAACTTTTATGCTTGTATACTTGGTTCGATAACCTGTCTATCATAGATATACCACATCATAATAACACACACAACTAGTGATGTGTAAGAAGCTAAGGATTGTGGATATACATGACTCATAGACTAAGAGCGTGTTGTTTGTATAAATCAGCGAGACCATATATTAGTAAGTATATGAAGATATAATATACGATATTGTATTACATGTACGATATGTTTTATAATATATGACAAAGATGAATATTCGAAGAAATATCTAAACTCGTTCGGATGCTCTGTCCATTATCCGTCTAATGTTTTGTAAATGTTATAATAGAGTAGTTCAACAAAATATATTAAATTCCAAATTAAGTTAGTTTCATGTCTTACATAATGCTGATTTGTCCATTATAAGAACTGAGATAATAAATTGATTTTTAATTCATATAATATAAATAATACTATTCGCTATTCTCGACTTATACTCAGACCCTTCTGTTTATTCGAGGAATTATTCAATTAATTATTTCTAAGTGGTGCTATGACTACAATTTGACCAGCATTTAATGTCTTATAATTAGAGACAGACAGACAGGCATATTAAAAATTCCAAAAAAAGCAATTTCATTTTGGTTTTTGCATTAAAAACATTTAAGTTCTATAAGTTCGTTTACAATTTGTTTAAAATGAAAACTTTAATTAAAATTATTATATTAAGCCTTCACTCTTTTCTCTTTTCTCTCTGTCTCTCGTCCACACGTATATTCAATTATAAAGTCAAATACAATCGCTAAAACCAAATATTCTAGCAGCACGCAATATAAATCATCTTCAGCAACAACATCATTGTCATCATCATCATTTTTATTCATCATCAAATGAATTATTAACACCATGAAGAAAACTTAATGATGACTAAATGAATGAATGAATGAATGAATGAATGAAACGATGGTCTAATGAAATTTAAAAAAAAACCTATTACTTGTGTATTTTACCCCATATTTATGGTCTCTTTCTCTAAAGCACTAGCACGATTCTCAGGCCTCATTAAAAGCAATTAAAAACCATTATAGCTGGGCTAAACTGTAGCCCAGTAACAATGAACTTAACACCGCTTTTAAGTTCAAATATGCATGGTGACCCATCATAAAAATAGCAACAAATAAACAAATTAAAGAAAAAATCATCATTATCATCAGAATCATTATTATCTCATCTCAATCACAGTAGTGGTAGTCATCACATGTTCCAGTGAATCATCAATCACTCAATGGGCTCCAGTCATTTCGTTTAGAACATTTGGACACTCATTCATAATTAAATATTTCGTTAAAAAACAACAAAAAAAAACAAAAAAAAATATTTCAAAAAATAAACAAATAAAAATTAAAGAATCTCCTGCTCTTCTCTGTTTAACAATTATAAACTTTAAATTACGAACTTGTTAGACACAAAATACTTGTGAAAACTTTACGAGTTTATCACGAACTCATACATGTAAAGGTACTTATGGTATAACATTTGAAAATAAAAATAAAAATCAGAAAAAAAAAATAAATAAAAAGAGAAAAATAGAGAGAGAGTGAGAGAAAAAAGATCTCATAATAATTAAGGAAAAGAAACAGAGGAAAATAAAAGCAAAAAACAGATAAAAAAAAAACTATAACGAATGAAAGATACGCTATTCCAAGTATATGTAGCTCTAACATACAACAAAATTTTTATATTTTCTTTCTCTTTCATTTGATATTGTTTTTCTTTTTTTTTTTTTTGTTTTTGTTCTAAAAGTGTCAAATGTGTTGAAATTTATTATTATCCCCTCCTTAAAGCAGTTACCTTAACACACATACACACACCCATACACACCCCCAAACTCTGTTCGCCAATGAAAGACTTCTTTAGGACTTATTTGGCATTTAAACTTCAATAAAAACTCATCTAGTCACATACGCACACACACACACATATGTACATAGCGAGAGTCATCATAAACGCAGAGTTTTGAAAACATGAAAAACTTTTCTCTTAAAATGCACTTGAAATGTCATCATCATCAACATCAACATCGTCATCGCCATCGTCATCACCGTTACAACAAATTCAGGCATACATATATGTGAGTATGTGTTTATGGTGTGTGTGTGTGTGTTTGTGTAGAGCATGGTTATAAAGAACTAAAACAATAAAAGAGAGTAGAGTAGAGTCTTCATTTTGTTCCTTGAGATTTATCTGGAGTAGCACTTAAGGAACATTATGTTTGCAAAGAAAAACAAACAAAAAACATCACCAAACATGTCACAGCAATAAACACAAATGAAGTGAATCTGGAGTGCCCTACAAAATACAAAAACAAAAACAAAAACAAAAAGGATACAATAAAATGGTAAAGAGGCCTTTAAATGACAAAAAAAAAGCTGCTTTTTTCTACAACAGAATTTATGAAAAGAAACACTTTCCCTTACGTATGCCATAAAACAAAAGGCCATTTTGATAATATCAATCAAGTGTTTAGAAGTAAATAGGCCTCCTGTAGCAAAAAAATAAAAATAAAAATTATTAAAATATTCACTCAAGGAGTATCAAACAATTGTACTATTCCACTCCTTTTAACCTGCCAGAGATCGGTAAAGACTTCACATTGCAAAAGTTACATAATTTTCAAGGCTATGAGAGAGCTGCTCTGCAGGAGCATAATAAACGTTTTCTCCATGCGTAATCAATCAATGGATTGTTGATTGATAATCCCTTCAAACGTTTAAACAAACGAATAATTTTGGCGGGCATAATTCCCTTCAAAAACTGCTACTACTTGCCGACACAGCGAGGTGGCATTATGGATTCTATTTACGACATCTGTTTCTCATATTTACGAGATCTTTTCTCAAAGCAATCCACAGAAGAAAGACGAAATGCAGCGGAAACATATACAGCAACACCCCCGTCTAACACGTTTAAGTAAAGGATCGACGGACGGCTGCACAGACTGAGTCTTACTCAAAAAGTAGAAACAATAGGTAACGGCTGCCAGAAATCGAATGAATTTCAACAAAGTATGTGTATTAAGGTCGCCGCAGTCTAGTAGGTTGAGTGTTGGCTTATTAGACAAAAGGCTAGGGTTCGAATCCCGGGTCAGACATCAAAACGAATTATGAAAAAAAAATTCTTAGGCGACTTCCTCTCAGCAGATTTCTGGCCAAAAACTCTGAGAGCAAATAAAATTGCCATGAAAAGTTTCTCAAATATGTGTCGTTCGTAGTCGACTTTAAACTCTAGGACCCGCTACTCATGTATAAAATTAACACACACAACATGAGTGGTGTGGGAAGCTAGGCCTTAATCCTGACTGAAGGGTTGAACGGCCAATTATATATGTCTGTATGTGTGTGTGTATGTATACTTTAATCTGAATAAGTATTGGCAGCGACCTTGAAGCATTACAAATATTGGATCGTTCACTAGCTCACCTCCATCACGCGCTAAGGCTACTAATACAAGGCCAATACTTAACATAGGTGAGGTTAACAATGTGAAGGCAGTAGCTTTCATACTGTTTAACCATTCTGATATTGTTACTCTGGCTATAATAATCCAATTCAAAAAGAAATTCTTTTCTCAACATTTTTATCAGCATAAATTGACTTTTTTCAGCATAAATTTCTGCTTACATTTGTTATGCCATTAAAGTTTTTCTATTTTTGTAGAATGCCAGCTGAAATTTGAACTCTCGAGCCCTCTTCGAGTAAGCCAATACAGAAATTTGCAAACTTCTACGTTTTATAACGCATTTCTTATCTCGATTTTCTTTACATTTTTTATTACAGTCCTGCCTCTATTATTATTGTGATAGTTTTTTCTGCAAGCGTTGTTGCCTTTCCCTTTATATTTCCGCTAATTTTTACTAAAACATTCCCCCTTTTAAAGTTTAAGGGTGAAAAAAATTTGTTACTGAATTTCACTTGCATGTGAACGCATAACGCCCCCTACTATTGCCAAAACCATTAAATGGGCTGTGATGTTGCTTTTTGGGAAAATGCGACATGTGGTCACAACATCATGGGTGGTAAAATAAATACAACAACTACAATGCAAAAAATAACAAAAACAATGAAAGAAAATAAACTGTAACCAGAAAAAAAAGGAAAAAAAGAAAAACGAAAGGAAAGAAAAAGAAAAGGTGCAAAAAAGGGAATTCCATGAAAAAATTTTCAATTTCAAGCGAAAATAAACCATGACAAAATTGTAAAGACGGATTAATAGAAGGCTGTTGTTGAACCCTACAGATTAAGGAATAAATAACCTCAAATCATATGCAGATCTTGTACAATATTACGCACACCATATAGTACTTTTAAGGGATTTTTAAACTAGTACCAGAAAAAAGTACCATCCCTACTATGCCTCATCGTCCCATCTGTTATAAGTAAGTTTGGGTACCTTTTCTAAATTTTTATGTAAAACTACAATTGCTTAGTCCACGGGGACCTTAAAGTTTGGGCCATTTTAGCCGGGGAACTTGTTAAAACGGAATCTTTTAAGACTCTTCTTGACTCTCTTGGATCCAAGTTATAATTCCTTTATTTCCTTTCCTTGTTGAGACTATCTTAATTGACTTTAATAATCCATGCGTCAGTTTTGAAACTGTCATACAACCTTCTTCCAGACGCTTCTGTATCCCTCACGCATCTGTCAGTTGGCCACAACAGTAGATTTGGTCTTTAAAAACACATCCAAAGTCCTCCTCACGCCGAAGCGAAGCCTTAAATGTTAGCTGCTGGTAGTTGTCTTTGATCACACCGAAAATCATGCTGAAGTTTGTCGTGACATCGGGCTTAGCGGAGCCGTTATAGGAATATCCACCCTATCATAGACTGAAGGCAATCAAATAGATCGTATGAGCCCATTTCAATGACACTTCTTCAAGACAATGATAATAATAAGCCAACTTCTGCTGGTCATCGCATCATATATCCATCCGCACTACGTAGCTGTTGGATATTAACGCCGAAACAAGGTCAATGTCATTAAGGAGCTTATGCAGCTCATTATTACTTCGAATGCGAAAATCCTCGCCAACTTGTTCCCGAACGAAAATGTTTCGTGGAGCTTACCACCCAAGCACTCCCAAAGCTGCTGCATTGGGACGAAGA